>CAUYSK010098761.1:0-84453 GCA_963575035.1 Avahi laniger
GACAGCTAAAAATATATATAGAAAAAATTAGCCGGGCATGGTGGCTCATGCCTGTAGTCCCAGCTACTCGGGAGGCTGAGACAGTAGGATTGCTGGAGCCCAGGAGTTTGAGGTTGCTGTGAGCTAGGCTGACGCCACGGCACTCGCCCCAGGCAAAAGAGTGAGACTCTGTCTCAAAAAAAAAAAAAAAAAAAAAAGATTTCAAGTTTGGTTAGCATCTTACTACTTATCCACTGACTTTCTTCTTCCCTGCCATAGTATTTTCCTGACTCTTAGGTCTAGTTATTTCTTAGTGGATTTTCCTGCAGCCTAGATTGCCACTTATGGTTTGTTCTCCTGCTCCCAAGCAGCCACCTTCACCATATAAGCCATGCCTCCTTCCATTGCCTGCAGTTGGGTCTGTGTCCCACCTCAACCGTTAGCTTTACCTGATAGGACTGCCTCTACATTTCAATCTCTCCCATTATGACGTGCCTCCCATGAAGCGCCCTCACAAGTCTATGGTATATTAAGATAGGACATGTTTGTTTGACTTTCTTTGGAACAAGTTATTATCATTGATGCAGCCAATATGAAATTTAGTGGAACAAGTAAAAAAGAGTATCAGCAATTCATAAGCACCTCACACAACTTTAGTGAAGCACAGAGGGTGCTTGTGCTGTTTAGTTGTAAAGGGGGAAAGATGTGTTTTAAAAGATGTATTTCTTGTTATGTCTAATGAGATGAGAAACATGTAAAAGGGATAAGAAAAAGAAATTATATTTTTAATCCAAAAAAAAATTATATGTTGCTAAAGTGGTTTCCATTTTTAACGCTATTAGTGTTGTGAATACAGTGAATTATGAAAAGTTACACATCTGGAGCTTAAATAAGAATAGAGGGCTTTTCTGATAGTGGATAAGAGATGTTCTTTCATGTCCAAACAATACAGAGAATAAGGTATTTTCTCCTTTCAAAAGACTTTCATTTAATTATTTCCTTTTCATTTCTTTTCTTTCTAAATAAATACAAATACCAAGAATAGGGAAAAATTAACCAATAGGACTATGAACACAAATATGTACATTCTTAAGTATGTGATTCTTGACCACAAGTGCAAAGTTCTCAAAACAAAGCACACTTTTTACTGAGTACTATTACTTGAGTCTTTTAAAAAAGGGAAATATGGAGATTCTGCCAATGCAAGATGTGGAAAGGGTATGATAGGAGAACATCCTCAGAAGCATCTAAAATAAACCCTTGGTGATGGTTTTAAAGTTTCCTAATACCAAAAAAATGGCACACATTGCCAGGAAACACATAGGTTCTCTGCAATGATTTATGACAAATTAAAGAGAAATACAGAAGTTTACAGAAAGTGCAGACTACAAGGAATGGAAAATTAGAAATTTTAAAACATGAACTGAGACATCTTCTCAATTATAAAAAAAAGTAATGAAATCAGAATTAGTCAAATCAGTTTATGTTTTGCCTTTCCAGATTTAACCAGAACATACTAGTTATTATCTGGGAAAAAGTACCATAAGGATGATGTCTCATTCTCAGAGTCACTATAAACTTTCCAGGAATTCTAGCCAATCATTCTGTAAAACATTTCCTGCTTCTGGTATACTCACCACTGTAATATATGTTGTTAGAAATGAAAATAGACTTAATTCTTGCCTGTGAGAAACACAGTTTCAGTTGAGGATAAGCTTATGTCTAAAGTGACCTAAAAAGACCCACAATAGTGTATATGAACAGGGGTTGAGCAGATGCTCTCACAAGGTATGAGCTCTCACAAGTCTTGGCAGCACCATCTGATGGGAAGGAGAGAGAAGCTGATAAGGGACAGAGTATGGAAAACTTATGAGCCTAAGCTTCCTCTTAATCGAGGAAGTCACTAAACTGATCCAGATGGTCAAAGAGATGAGATAACTTAACCTTTATTTAAGGCTAATCTAATAATAGAACACAAAAGGCATTTGGTGGGTAAGCCCTAAAAAAATCAGGAAGTCTAGAGAGCAGATAACCTAAGCAAGGTAATGGGGCTATGATTTTGGACGGTTGGAATATCAGAACAAGACTCAGATTAATTCTTAGGAGTTTGAGGAATGAAGTAGAAAAGATGGCAAAAGCCACAGTAAGTAGCAGAGAGAAAAAGCAGCCCTGACAACTTTCAGCTGATATCTGGCTGGGCCCTAATAGCAAGGCCATGGTCTTCTCCTGCTAAATATAAACAATCTTACATGAAGTTACTCAGTGATCAGGATAGAATGAGAACAAAGTGAGACCCCATTTAGATCATGTCTGAGCACAAAAAGCAATTTTTTAAAAAATAGTGTAAATAGATAAATAAACAAAAAAAAAATTTCCCACCTCAGCAGTGACTGCTGCTTCCTTTCTACTTATAGCTTTAACTCTGTACAATTCCTGCAAAATTTCTGGATAAAAATCTGCCAATGCCTGCAAACACTGCCCAGGGCCTGAGGACTGGCCTGCCTGGCCCACCACCATCACTGCCAGTACCTATGCACCCTGCCTAGGAACCCAAGGACCGGCCCACCCAACACCCCCTGCTGCCACTTCCAGGGCCTGTATGCACTGCCCAGGTACCCAAAGACTGACCCATCCAGCCCCCTACGTCATCACTGGCACCTTTGCACCCCACCAAGGGATTCAAGGAGCAGCCTACCAGGGCCCACTGGCACTACTGTGGAGCATGCACATCCTGTCTTGGGGCCCAAGGACTAGTTAGTTCGGGACCTACCACCACCACAGACAGTGCCTATACCTGTGCCACCCAGGATCTGAGGACCAATGAACCCAGTGCCACAGTCACCAGAAAAGCCTAATCACAGCCTCAAAAATAACCACAGCCTAAGCCACAGAGTAACTCATAGAAACCACTGATGTTGATTACAGCCAAAGAAATCATACAGAGACTACACTGTCAAACACCCAGAACCAAAACCACAGTACTCTACCCAACGGACACTAGAGGTACATCTACAGGGAAAAGCTTTTTCCTCCAAAAACTACTCTGTAAAATTGGAAGCAGCGACTGTTAAATGAGATACACATATATTAACATAAGGGTACAAGAAACATAAAAATCAAGGAAAGACAACACCCCAAAAGGAACATAATAATTCTCCAGCAATAGAGTACCAAAAAAAGGAAAAGAAAAAGAAAGAAAGAAAATCTAAGGAATACCTGAAAAAATTTCAAAATAATGATTTTAAGGAAACTCGAGATGAAAGAGCAGATAGATAAATATTAGGAAAACAATTTTATGATTTGAATGAGTTCAGCAAAGAGGCACCATAAAAACAACCAAACATAAATCCCAGAATTGAAGAATTCAATGAACAAAATAAAAAATACAATTAAGAATTTCTGAATTTGAGATGGGCCTTTTGAAATAACACAGTCAGACAAAATAAATAAATAAAAGGAAATCAAGAAAGTCTGTGTCATATACAAAATATGATCAAGTGAACAAATATTCAAAATTTGAGAGTTTCAAATAAAAAAGATATACAAAAAGGCATGGAATACCTATTTAATGAAATGATAACTGAACACTTCCAGAGTCTTGGAAGTCTTATTCTTTTATTTTCTTTCTAGTGATGTATGATAACAGCACCAGCTTTCATAAGCATCACTGGAAAGCTTGCTGATTTATGTGAAAGGGCAGCCATAAAATTCAGACTTCAGATAAATCTCGGAATTTATATTTTTGAAACTACATTTAAATGTTATGCAAGTCAGTTGTACTAGGAAGGTTGTTTTGGGAAAGAAATGTATGCAGGTGACCTTGGAAGAGATATACACATACACATGCAGAAAGCTCAAAACTCCCAAATAGGCTAAACCCAAAAATGTCCTCTCTGATGTACATTATAGTCAAACTATGAAAAGTCTAAGAGAGAATTTTAAAAACAGCAAGAGAAAAGCATCAAGCCACACATAAGGGAATTCATATCAGACTAAGAGCAGAATTCTCAGCAGAAACCAAAAGAGAAGGGGATGACATATTCAAAGTGCTGAAAGAAAAAAAAAAAATTGCCAGCCAAGAATGGTAGTCCCATAAAGCTATCCTTCAGAAATTAAAAAAAAAAAAAGTTCTTCTCATACAAGCAAAAACTGAGGGAAGTCATCACCCATAGACCAGCTCTTTAAGAAATGCTTAAGGAAGGTCTACATCTAGAAGTAAAAGGATGACATCTACCAACATAAAACTCATAGGAAAGTATAAAACTCACTGGTAGAACAGATACACAACTGGAGAAAGGGAAAGGAATCACATGTTATCACTAAAGAAAACCACCAACTCACAAAAATAAACTATAAGAGAGAAAGGAAGGAAAAAAGGATATACAAAATGCTCAGAAACCAACTACTAAAATGACAGGAGTATATTTTCATGTACGAATAACAATCTTGATTCTAAATGGTTTAAATTTCCCCAACTAAGAGATATAGACCGGCTGAATGGATAAAGAAAGCAAAACCTAACTATATGTTGTTTATAAGAAACTTACTTCACCTGTTAAGTATAGACTAAAAATGAAGTCATGGAAGAGGATATTTTACACGAATGGGAACTGAAAGCATGGAGGAGTAAATGTACTTACAATGGACAAAATTTATTTTATGTCCCCCTCAAAAAAAAAAAAAGACAAAAAAGGCCATTACATAATGATAAAGGAATCAATTCAGGAAGAATATATAACAATTGTAAATATATATGACCCCAACAATGGAGAACTCAGAAATGTAAAGCAAATATTAGTAGAGCTAAAGAGAGAGAGATAGAACCCAATATAATAATAGTTAGGGACTTCAACATCCCACTTTATTTTGGGGCAGATCATCTAGACTAAAAATCAACAATGAAATATATTTAAACTACACTGCAGAGAAAATGGCCCTAAGGAACATCTACAGCACATTGTGCTCAGCAACTGAAGAATATGCATTCTTCTCATTAGCACATGGAACATTCTCCACAACAGGCCATATGTTAGGCCACAAAACAAGTCTCAACAAATTTTTAAAAATCAGTATCATATCAAGTATCTTTTCAGGTGACAGTGGAATAAAACTGGAAATTAATAACAAGAAGAACATTGGAACTTGTACAAATAAATGGAAATTAAATAATATGCTCCTGAATCACCAATGGGTCAAAGATGAAATTAAGAAGGAAATTTTAAAATTTCTTGAAACAAAAATGGAAACATATCAAACCAAAACCAATGGGATACAACAAAAGTAGTTCTAAGAATGATGTTTATAGCAATAAATGCCTACTTCAAAAAAGTTGAAATATTTCAAATAAACAACCTAATAATGTACCTCAAGGAAGGAGAAAGGCAAGAACAAACCAAACTCAAAATTAATAGAAGAAATACTAAAGATCAGAGCAGAACTAAACCATATAAGGACTTTCCTGTTTCAACAGGAAACATTACAAATAACACTACAGAAAAACAAATGATCAGTAGAGACTATTATAAAATACATATATATTTTATATATATATAAACTAAAAAACTTACAGGAAATGGATAAATTTCTGGAAAAATATAACCTACCAAGATTGAACCAGGAAGAAATAGAAAACCTGAACAGCCCAATAATGAGTAATGGGATTGAATCATTAACAAAATTCTCCTAACACAGAAAATCCTAGGACCAAATGGCTTTACTGCTGAATTCTACCAAACTTTTAAAGAATTAACACTAATTCAACTCCTGCCTTAGAAACATAAGAATTAGAGCTAAATTTATGTTACTATAAGGACTAGAACTAAATATTTATTTGTATATTCAATAAATATCAATTGAGGTCCCACTGTTACATATGCCAGATGTTATTCATGGCATTTGGGAAATATTAGTAAACAAAAAAAAAAAATCAACAGATCTTCCCTAGTGGAACTTACATTCTAGCAGCAAGAGAAGATTGGTATATGATAATTATGATAAATAATTAGATGATATAGGATTTTGGAAGGCAAAAGGATTTTTAAGGAAAAGAAAACAGAGAACAGGTCATGGAGATTGCAGGTGCCAAGGATTAGGCTGAAGGACATGTATTAAATAAGGTGATCAGAGAAGGCCTCTTTCAGAAGCTGAGCCAGGAGCATAAGTGAAATGAGGGAATGAAGGAAATGAGGAAGTCAGCCAAGGAGATATTGGCACAAACAAAGCAGGTATCAAAAACATCCTTCTGAATCAATAGCATCATTAAGTTATGATATAGTTTGTACCATAAGGTGAAAGAATTAGGTTGGATGTGTTTTGAGATGGGAAATCCCCCAAATATTTTTCTTTAATTTATACAAAGTTTTCTTTCTAATAATTTGCTTCTTGTCTCTGAATTTATTGGAGATCCACTATCTTCCAAACCACAGTTGGAAAGGGTGAACAGGACTTGATAGCTATACTAAAGTTGCTCAGATTGGTCATGGAGGGCTAGTCATCAAAACACAGTGTGACAACCAGGAAAAGACAAAGGTGACCAAAGTGCTTCAGGGGCATAAAGGAAGGTGGAATAAGCACGGCACTCCTGTTGCATTGTGCTGCAGGTCAAAGTGTTTTCCATTTTACCATTTCTTGTCATCTGACGTGCTTGAGCCTTGAATGCTGACCCCATCTCACCCGACGAATCATTTAATATGATCTGAGGGGCCCTGTCCTGTCTCAGAAAGCCCAGATTTTATTTAAGGGAATTAAGTGCATAGTTCATTGTAAGAGAGCATTTTATCAAACAGACAAAAAATAGTTCCCCTAAAATCAGCTTTCTTAATGCTCAACTTGCCTTACAAATTAAAATTAACTAACATTAAATCTAAGATATGTTGTAGAGATTTTTAGATAAAATGGCTAAAATTCTCAGTTTTTCTATTTACTTAAACTAGAAGAAAGATGCTTACAAGATTTCAAAACACTCTTATTATTCATAAGGTGCTACAAATGTTTTATTTTTATATATATATATATAAATAAAATAAAAACTTGCAGAAAGAGACTTTAGCCAAAATAAATAAAACCTTAAAATGTAGTCAAAATGTCAAAATATAATAACCAAAGGGATACAAAAATAATCAAAAAGTTTAGATTTTAAATAGCCTTTTTATTAGAAAGATAGGCCAAGTGTAGTCTGTAGATTATGTTAATAGGCACAGTAACTACGCAGGTGTTATGTTTAGTTGCGATACCAATGGCTTGATATCTTTTGCCTTTTGTATGTTGTTTGTGGATTCATGTTATTTGCCAGTAACCACAAAGGAAGCCTAATACCCATGGAAATGGATGAAAGAAGTAAACATATAACAAATGTCTAAGATGTTTCAAGCTTTGTGTAAAAATTGTGTCTGTTTCTTCATTTAATCCTCATCACAACCCTCTTTGAGGCTACTCTTATGTCATTTTATGTATCAACAAACCAAAGGACTAAGGTAGATAAGTGCAAGGGTCTTCTCTTGTATATCAAGAGATGGTGTTCCTCTGAAGTTTCAGGTTCCTGGCAAAAAAAAATGCCCCCTGAACTCTTGTGAACCCACATCCCAAAGAGAAGAAGCTGGTCAATTTATCTTACAAAGGACTTTCTGGTTGACTGCCTCTTCTAACTGGTAAATATGCAAAGCTTTTGTCATCAATGCAGTCAAGCAAGGAAGAATGTATCATAATATATTTTCCTCCTCAAAAGTGATTTCCAAATCATCTGGTATTTGAATTTCAAAGCTGATGCAGCTCAGAATATGTGGGTTTAGAATAACAAACCTGCTTGAAAAACCAAGGCATATTTTTGCTGTGCACTGCATTAAAGTTGGGATGTTTACAGCCAAGGCAAGATCGAAACCCCTTTGCTCAAACTGGCTTCCATGTCTATAATAGACTAGCTTCCAAAATCATACACTGATTTTAATGAAGTCAAAAATTCCTCCCTAATCAGTTTAAAAGCTAAAATAGGAAACTCAGATTCAATCCTTTGACTGAAAATCAGTTAAGACATTTGAATAATCTTTCATTCCTCCCAACTTGTCAGTGTTACTTTAATATCTAAGCCCATGAGCTTTATATAATTGTCTTAAGATGTTTTAAAACATTCTTGACTTTTCAGTTTAATTTTAAGTGTTTTAAAATTACTATTTTAGTGAACAAAGCAATCAAATTATTAAACCATTTTTTTTCTTTTTACATGAACAAGTTAAAAATACTACCTTGTCAAGGTAAGTGTGGAACTCACACAAGTGCCTTAAAAATGATGTCATTAGGAATTATAAAATCACAGAATTAAAATGAATGGGTCTGTGATAAAAAGCTTAAAATACTGGCTATGATTCAGATATTGCAATATGAAGGCTTATAAAAGAAGTGAGCATCACGCTATCACTGCCCACAGACAAAATGCCATTGGCAGGGCTAGGCAGATCCTACACACCTGGACGTGATAGTCTGCAGATTATCCATAGATTATCACCTCCAAGAAAGTCACTTGCTGTTATTTCCTTTCATGCTTTCGAGAACTCTGAGGTCAGCTAACAACAGATGTGCTTTAACAGCTTTTGGATCATATTTTATCATTTGAGAATTATACATAATTTTATTCTCTTCCTTCTTTCTTCAGTTCTTTTCCCGTGAATATGACCTAAACATCAACAAGCCACCTATGAAATGGTTCCTTTAAGAAAGCAAAGTATTCTAAGTCATAAACTCTATAAAAATGAATGTCTCATTGAGGTTTTTCTTGACAATTATTGCAAATTAATCTGAAACTTTCTGTCAAAAATATAAATACATAGGAAAGTTGGAGGCAAGTGAAAGGAATGAGTATTCCTGGAATGTGTATTAGTCAAAAACTGAATCCAAACCTCTTGCCCAAATAAATAATAACAATAATTTCATCAATACTATCTCAAAGGGATTCATGATTTCAGAGTTACAAATGCTACTAGAAAATTCTTTTGTTTATTCTTTTTCCAGAAAATTACTTGTGTACTAATGTTGATTAATTTTACTTTTCATGAACAATCCTACTCCACTTTGCTAAGGTCCCTAAAAAATGAAGGCCGTGAGATGTTAGCCTCGGTGTGTTCCCCTCCATCTCAGAATCTAATTAATAGCCCTCTGTTAACCCTTCTTTCCTTACTTCCCAAGTAAGTTTAAATCAGAAAATTTGTCCACAATTGAGTGAAACACCCTACCTGTTCTCTGAAAATCTATATATTATTTTATCTTCAGGACAACAGTTTCCTTTTTTTTATTTCAAAATATTATGGAAGTACACACGTTTTGGTTACATAATTTGCTTTTGTACAGCTTGAGTCGAAGTTTTAAACATGCCCTTCACCCAGATAGTGTGCATTGTACCCGTTACGTGTGAATTTACCCATCCCCTCCTCCCTATTCCCACCTACTTGATTTCCGTTCAGTTTTACTTCCATATGTGCACATAGATATTGATTAGTTTAAATTTATTATTGAGTATATGTGGTATTTGTCTTTCCATTCTTGTGATACTTCACTTAGAAGAATGGTCTTCAGTTCCATCCAGGTTTTTACAAAAGATAGTAGATCATCATTTTTTATAGCCAAGTAGTACTCCAGCGTATACCTATACCACATTTGATTAATACACTCATGTATCGATGGGCACTTGGGTTATTTCCACATCTTTGCAATCGTGAATTGTGCTACTATAAACATTTGAGTGCAAATGTCTTTTTTATAAATAGGACAATGATTTCTATCTTTGATAATAGGCACAAGTACACCAGCCTTTTCTACCCAGCTCCAGCATCAGCTGCATGGGAGCACAAACCAAGTTAGATTCATCAGTGCAAACCCTTTTCCCCTCACAAAGCACCTCACACAGAGACTTGCACAAACTAGGTGTTCCAAAAATTGTGTGAAGTTATAGTGGCTTTCACATTTCTTTAAAACATTAGTTTATGGGTATCAAATGAGAGTCTATGTGGGTCAGGGAATTGCTGAGATCAGTGGTCAGAGACTGGCCTAGATTACTTGTTGAGTCTCTTTTACCTATAGAATTAAGTCATTCAATAGGGAAAGAAACCAACATCTTTTGAGCACTTACTGTATATCAGGCAAAACTGAGTATTTTTATATATGGTTAATTTTCACATCGACTTACAGTAAAATAGCAGCCCTGAGGTTTTCATAATTGAAGTTTGTGGGAGAGATAGAAATATCCTCAGCTTTCAAAGTTGACATTCACTATGAGAGTCTGGATTATTATTCAATAAATACACAACAAATATTTCCCCTTTCCCAGGTTATTTCCTTACCTGTGCCAGATTTTGTTATGTCAAGGTGATGAAGGCTAAGAATTGCACAGTCCAGAGTCTCCTTCACTGTTTGGTTTTAGGTTAAAGTTGGCAAAAAGAAAAGTTTTGCAAGATTTGGGAGGTGGAAGAAATGTAGAACCCTTATTCTTGGAAGGCTGTCATAGTCAGACAGGGTGACAAAAGAAAATGCAGAGATATCTAGCAGCTCATCCTCACCCTCCTCTGTTCCGTGTTCACCTTATTTTCTAACTGCTGGCTCTTTGACCCACAGCGGCACCAGGCCCACGTACCACCAGGTGCTTGGCTGGGGACCCACTGAAGTCCCAACTATATGGAGGCAACAGTTTCCACTGGAAATCTCTAGAAGCTTCCTTTTCACAGTTCCACTTTTGAAGCCTCCTGCACTTGGAATCTCATCTTTTCATAAGCTCCGACTTGTTCACCTCATGCCAGTTCTCCAGATGGACCATGTCATGACTTTCCTGGATCTTCTGACCCCCCCCTTCCAGACCATCATTGACCATGCACCTCACACATTCATATAAGATCAATTTTCTATAATACAATAAACCCTTATTATTAATAATATTTTCAATAGCTCATTTTTTTTCTAACTGCACCCTGACTGATACATATCCCACGATATTTGGCTTGACCACGTGTGTTTGTGACTGAGATAACCAATTCAGTGACTCAGCTGTAGAAACAACCTACTTAATGCAGTAGGAAGGGGATTTGTTAAAAGTGTGCAAAATTATGTAATATACTTTGAAGCTTTGAAGGTGACATAACATATGTGGCTGTGTAGAGATACGCAATTTGTTCCAGCTTATCTCTTCAAGAATATTTTAAACACCCACTTTATATGAAAATCTTTAAAAGTATCTTCTTTCTCGTATTAATCTGTGATTTATGATGCTCATAAAAATCATAATAATCATTATGCATTCATTCATTTTTCAGCCAGAATTTCATTTATTCAACCACTATATATTGTGTGCCAAGGATTGTACTAGATTCTGGGATAAAATGATGAATGAGACACACATCTCAGCCCAAGTAGATTATATGCCAACCGCACGCCACTATTCTTGCACTGTGAATGCTAAGCTCATCAACTAGCGCAGCAAATACTACTACAAACAGATATTTAACATTATCACGTGAGAACTCCAATGGAAAACTGATTTTCAAGAACAAACAGCACCATCAAAAAAGGAAGAATGGATTCCACCAGTGCACAAAAGATTTTCTCCTCTCCAACTTATTGCTTTTTGTGTATTTCTAATCCTACATAATACTTTAATAGAATTTGAAAGTTTCACATTCTTCCATTTCTGACTTCTGCCCTCTAAAGGCCTGCATATTTCATTCTTTTAGCTGTGGTTTCTGGTATTTATCGCCACATTGATAAATAGCTTGCTATACTGCTCATTTCTTGATCTTTAAAAATTTTAACATTTTCAATTGTCTTCCTTGTTTGGAAAATGAAGACACCTGTTTGTTCTCTCCTATTAGCATGTTCCAACACATTTTATCAGAAATTTTGATTAGCAATATTTAGTGCTTACATTATTATCACTATGTAAACATTGTTTATGGTTGACCCAAACTGCATATTATGATTATGTATCTCATTCTTTAAAATCTCTGTCCTGTATGCATGCCTGCTTTACTGAATTCCATGTCTTCTGTGGTTTACCTCTTCATTTTGGAGGAGCACATGCTCCAGGAACTTCCTAAGAAAGCAAGCATGGAAGTACTTTGGAGAATTGGCGTCAATACCTAGCATTGTCTTTACCTTCATCATTGATTAATATTTGAATGATTGTAGAATTGTAGACTCTAAATAACTTACCTCAAAAATATCTTTATCTTTGTATTAGTTTCCTACGGTTTTGTAGCAAATTACCACAAATTTAACACAAATCTATCATCTTAAAGTTCTATAGGCCAGAACTCTAAAACAAGTTGTCAGGACTGTGTTACTTTTAGGGGTTCTAGGTGACAATCAATTTTTTTACCTTGTCTAGGTTTAAAAGGCTGCCTGTGTTCTTTGGCTCCTTACCCGTTCTAGTGATGGTATCGTTAAACCTTTGCTCCTGTGTTCACATCTTCTCTGACTCTGATTCTCTTGTGTCTCACTTATAATGGCGCTGATTACATTAGGTCCACCCTGACAATCCAGGATAACCTCCTCCTCTCAAAGTCCTCAAGTTAATCAAATCTTCAAAGATTTGTTTTCTGTTTTAATTTTTTTGTTTGATTTGAGGTTTTTTGCTATGAAAAGTCATATAATCACAGCTTTTGGGAATTAGGATATGGACATTTTTGGGGGATCATTAGTCTGCAATAATTTTCATGACAGATTGATATTTAGCTAGATATGGAACTGTATACTTTAACATCCCTCGAAATTTTGAACATCTTCCACTGTCTGCTAACTTTCAAGACCAGAGGTAGAAAGTCAATGTCATTTACATCTATATTCTTGATATATAACAGTTTTCTGTTCTCTTTCTGAAAGCATTTAAAATCTTCCTTTTTCCTTTGGTGTTTAGAAATTTTACAATGATGTAATTAAAAAAAATTATACCTAGATACATGTCTGGCACCTCATGACCTTTATTCATAGAAAATTTTATTCATTAAATATTTAATAATAATTTTCTTCTCCTAATGTTTTCTCCTTTCTCCTTCTGGAACTTCTATTATTCAGAATCACCTTCTGAACTTGTCCTCTAATTTTCTTATTTGTTCTCCTTTATTTTCCTTTTGTTTTGATTTTTGGCTTTTATTTTCTATTCTTGGTGATATCCTAAACTTGACCTTTTAACCAGTCTAAGCAGCTTTTTCTTTTACAAATTTTTATTGTGATAAAATATACATAATATAAAACATACCATCTTAACCATTCTTAAGTGGATAGTTCCGTGGTATATAGTGCACTGATATTGTTCAGTGCACTATATGATATGATATATGAATGATATTCATTCATTTTGACCTGTAAGACTTTCTGTAGGATTTCCTGCAGGACAGGTCTAGTGGTACTGAACACACACACACTCTCTCTCTCACACACATATGTAAATGTCTTAACTTCTCTCTTGATTTTTGAAGGACTGTTTTACCAGGTAATGAATTCTTGATTGACAGTTTTTTCCTTTCTTCTAGCACTTTGAATGTATCAGCCCAGTGTATTCCAGCCTGCAAAGTTTTGATAAAAAAAACTGCTGACAATCTTATTGAAGATCTCTTGTATATGATGAGTCACTTCTCTTTGCTGCTTTCCATATTCTCTTTGTCTCTGTCTTTTGACAGTTTGATCATAATGTGTCTCAGTGTGGCTACATTTGAGTTCATCCTGTTTGGAGATTATTGAGCTTCTTTGATACTTTTATTCATGTCTTTTATCAAATTTGGGAAGTTTTTGAACATTATTTCTTTAAATAATCTCTCTGCTCTTTTCTTTCTCTCTTCTGCTTTTGGGACTTCCATAATGTGCAAGTTGGTCCATTTGATGTTACCCACAGAGCTCTTCAGCTTTGTTAACTTTTCTTTAGTCTTTCTTCTTTCAGATCCTCAGAATCAATAATTTCAATTGTGCTATTTTCAAGTTCGCTGATTTTTTTTTTTTTGGCCTGCTCAAATCTGCCTTTTAATCCCTCTAGTAAATTGTTCATTTTAATTGTTGTATCTTCAGCTCTGGGATTTATTTTTGATTTGTTTTAGGTTATCTATCTTTTTATTAACATTTACATTTTGTACATACATTATTTTCTTTACTTTTCCACATCTTTCTTCAGTTTTCTGAGCATCTCTAATATAGTTGCATTAAAGTCTTATCTAATATGTCTGCCATCTTTTCCTTCTTGGGGATCTGTTAGATTTTTTTTTTTCTAGTAAATGGGCCATACTTTCCTGTTCTTTGTATGCCTTGTGATTTTTTTGTTGAAAACTGAACATTTGAAAAATGTGGTAATTCTAGAAATTGAATTCTCCCTTCTCTGCAGAATTTGCTGGGTTTTAGTTTTATTTTGCTTTTATTGCCATCTTTTTCCATGCCAAGAATTAGCCAGAGGTGTAAGCTTAAGGTTTTCTTAAGGTATTTTCAGGTCTTTTCTGAGGCTTTGACTTCCTGGGTGTGTGTGGTAAATTTCTAAGCCAGCCCCTCCCCCCGTGCCCCAGGGGGTCATTACTTTTGAATATCCTAGTCTTTAATGTCTGGCTCCCAAAATGGACAAAGGGAAGATGAGGGGAATGAGAAGCTGGCCCTAGAAGTTTCTTCAGCAGGAAGAGGAGAGGTTTACAATTGGGGGATGGGGTTTCCAACAATGGCTATCTGCCTCTGTGACTGTAAGTCCCTACTCAGAAGCAGTAGATTCCTAATATTTGGAGAACATCATCCTTATTGCCCACCCTGGCTCCTGAAAGCTATATCCAAGCTGCTCCAGAAACACATGCCGCCTACAGGGTTATGGAGATAGAGGATGGATAGCCACCTACAACTAAGAGCTGAAATTAGCTAAAATTAAGCATAATTTATTGTTTAAGTCTTCTCCTGGACATTTCAAGCTCTGGAACAGACTCCAGAGTTCCAAAACAGTTACATCAGAAAGATTATGCCAGTGCAATTGTTGTCTAGGTGAATGGACAGATTCCTGGTACTATTTCATCAACTTTCATCACCTTCCATCATCTTAATTCATAACATGTTTATCTAATTTTCAGAACGTCTTTCTTATTCTTTGAATGCTTTTTTAAAAATTACATTCTGTTATTGTTTCTTAAGTGCAATGTCTTTTCATCTTTCTGCCCGTATTACACCCTCTCCCTTGGCATTTTCTTCTGTGTACATTGTCTCTCTTTTTATGTGAGTTTTTTTAATCCATTTTGATTGTTTTGTCTCCGTCTTTTATCTTGTAGGCTTTTCTAACTACTTTGTTGAAGAATACTGAAATCACAGAACCTAAGGGTCTTTAATTTTGGGGTGGTCAGTCTACTGAGAAAGTAATCAAATCTTCCAATCATCCCCTCTTGAGAAGTAAATGCCAGACTGCCAAGTAAAAGAAGGGGATTGGGGATATTCCCATTTTGAAGGTTGTCTTACACTTACTTCCCTTGATTTCCTTTACATTCTATTACTTTGCCCTTTGCTGTGCCTGTCGCTCCCATGTCTGAAGCAACTCTTGCACAATTTCTTATAAGAGCAAACCTCGAGTCTTCTGATGGGAGAAAAGATGTAGACTCTGTCTTAAAATGGGAGGGAAGGGGACTTGGGGATCTAATTGTTCTTTTAAAAGAGCAAATTTTCATCCAATCCTCCTTTATTCATTTCCACATTTGATTACATTTTCAGAGGTAGCTTATAGTGTCAATTCCAAAGACTTTGAGTTTCTAAGTAACTCTGTATATACACAAGTTTTATTTTTTTATGATGAGCTGTCAATTTCCATTTACCCATATGTTTTGTATGTTCCATTTTCAGCCATTAGCACCCTCTTTTCTCTTATCATACTTGTATATTTATATCTTTTTTAAAAAATCCCTTTACTGTCATTTATATATTTTTTGTCCCTTTCCTGGGGATATAGGGAGAGAGCAAAAATAAACACATCTGTTTAAACTACCATGTTTAAACTAAATCCTCTCTCATTTATTATCAAATTAGTAGATCAATGTTGCAGGTATACCTTCATTTATGAAAGAGTATGAATATCAAAGACTTGTTACTCAATATACAAAGTTGAGATGAGCCTAAACACTTTAAATTATATGCATTTCATTCATTTATTCAACATGCATTTCAATGTGCCAGGTCTGCACTATGTTCTTGAGGGCATCATGCACACACACACACACACACACACACACACACACACTCTCTCTCTCTTAACATTCTGACCTAAATATTGTAATAATGTGACCAATCTAATATGAAAACACAGACACAGATAAGATTAACTTAGCAGTAATAGAAGGTGGGAGTATAACAAATTCTCAAGAAGTGGCCAGGAATTATTACTAGTAGGAATAGCATAGCAAAGACATGGCAGTGAAAGTGCTCTGTACAAACATCAGGAATAAGAGATATTTTTTTAATCATGATGTGACCTGTACTTGAGGAAAGCGAAATTTCACATAGACTACATGAATTAATTTTTTTATTATCTTCCAAAAGTCCTCCTATGTGGACTTTTACTTATATATGTCACTTTTCTCTTCATTAAAGTGACAGCTAGGTTTTTTTTTTCCAAAGGGGTTGGGGAAGATGATATTTTGGAGTCATATTATAAATATGTGTATTAAGGTAATAGCTGCAGTGAAAACTGTTCTTCCTTGGGACCTGTAATAAGGAATATTCAGAGAAGGGTGTCAGGTTCGTCAGAGAATTTCAGTGCATGCCTTTGATGACAGCGGTGGCTGAGAAAAGCTGAATTCATGACTGATTGGACTCTATTTCTGTGACCTATCAAAAGCTCTTCTATATACAACTTAGCAGTTTCTCTCTCCCAATGCTTAGGATACCACTTAATTGTCTATTATACAAAAATGTGATGGTTTCCAAGACAACTGATGGGGAAACCTAGTTGACAGGATTATTTTTTCAATTTAATATGGCAATTTCAGAACACCTGAAGTTTTTTTAAAGAATAAAAGATCATCTGGGGCTTTGCTATCACGGAGACCCCCTTCTCTCACTAATTTTTATCTTTGCCAGGATTTGCTGCCTCTGTTTTACATTTTGGGATAGAATACCAGCTCTCAAGTACAAGGGACTTGGTCAAAGGTGGTGCATTACAGTGCAGTGTAACCAAAGAAACACAGTCCCCCAATTCTCTTCTTTACTCATCCAGACTTCCCGAAACAGGCAAATGTGAACAAGGGTCCTTAAGGAAAAGGGTGGGTAGAGATCCTTCTTCTCTGCTGTTGGGAAACACATCAGTTGTATTAGGCTAGTTATGTTGCAGCAATAAACAACCCACATGTCTCTATTTTTACAACACTAAAGGCTTAATTATCATTTGCTTTATATGTTTGTGCAGGTTGGCTGCAGATCTGCTCTAATCCTCTTCACTCTGAAATCCAGACAGAAGGACAGCCTATATTTTGGACATGTTGTCTTCATGACAGATTATAAAAAGAAATTGCTGAACTATGCAACAGCTTTTAAAGCTTCTAATCAAAAGACACATAAATTGTTTCCACTTATATTTCATTGGCCAAAGCAAGTCATCAGACAAGCTTGATGTAATCAGGGTGGGAATTATAATTCTTCCATGAGGAAAAGCTTTAATAAGGAATGGTTTAGAGACCAGGAATAAAAGTACCCATAAAAAAAGAAAGCAAAAGTTTTGAACAACAGCAATTAGCATTGTGTTGATATGTACTCAAGACATGTGTTGAATAAATGGGATTCTTCTACACCAAAATTCATTCACATCTACACATTCTATTTTGATTTACTTATTTCTATTGGTTCCTCAATTGTTGTAGAGACCACAGTATAACAGAAGTTCAAAGTAGTACATAAATGAGCCAGGATCACACGGTTAGCGACTAGAATCTGAAACCTTGGCTACCTGGTTTCAAAAGCCATTCATCTATAGCTCCCCATAGCTTCTATCCATATCACTTGCCAAATGGTAATAATATATTCATTTGCATGATAGCCTCATGTCTTTTACCTCCTTCTCCAGAAGCAGAAATTCTAACTATTTTTCTTACTACTGTATGTCTAGCACCCCACCCCACAGAGTCTAACATAAGCAGGTGTTCAATAAATGCCTGTAGAATCAATGAAAGATCAACTGATTAGAGCCAAAAAAAAAAAAAAAAACAGTTCCTCATCTATATGAAAGTAATAATGCCTAGCTCACAGGACAATTGTGACGATGCACTATGTAAAGAATCTGCTTAGTGCTTGGGATGTGGTAAGCCACTAAATTAAATGACTAAAAAGAAGGAAAGTCCCTAGGAG
Source organism: Avahi laniger (assembly GCA_963575035.1). Classification (NCBI taxonomy): domain Eukaryota; kingdom Metazoa; phylum Chordata; class Mammalia; order Primates; family Indriidae; genus Avahi; species Avahi laniger. Next base: position 18,289 of record CAUYSK010098761.1, read on the forward strand.
CAGATGTAGTTGAACTGGGTAGGATTTGGAGCAAATAGACATGTTTTGTTGTTTTGTTGTTTCAGAGAAAATGACGTGAGTGAAGGATGTGAGGTGGGACTAATAGGAAATGAAGCAGAAACCACCCTGGGGGTGGAACTAATAGGAGGCCTGAATCTAGTAAAAAATCAAAGATAATAGGTAGAATAAGGTCAGATGGTGGGGACGAGAAGGAAGTGGCCTTTGACAATCACCTAATCCTGGAGATAACTAATCAAGCTTTTCCAGTCCATCAACTCCTTTGTTCCATTTTAAATAGTGACCATATAAACTTTATGTGGTAAAACCATTCTGATTCATAACATCACTATTAGATGATTATAGTAAAAATGATCACAGATGATTTACTACTAAAAATGAAGACAACTTATAGAGTCATGTTTAGGAGATAAGAATATTATCCTTTCTTGAGTTTAGAAACTCCTTAAAGAATCTGAATTTTTAAAAAATCATAAACATCTCTGATACAAAATCACCAAATACATGAAAAACATATGAAGCTTTGAATAATGAATGGAAAGATTTTTTTAGTAACTTGTGAGTAAATGTCACCAAAAAGGTAAGAAACATAGCAACTCATTACTGGATACCAGGATGTGGTATAATACACTATAAAAATAAAATATAATAATTAGTATTATAAAGTGAAGTAAAAATAAATAGGGAGAGAAGAAGAATAAGGCAAAACAGACAAACAAAAGAATAAAAAGAACAAGAACAAGAAAGCAGCAGCAGCAAACCCTCACTAGACCCTGTTCTAAGTCCTTTATATGTGTCAACACATTTAATGAGAGACAGTGTATCATACCATTTAGCTGTATGAACTTGAGGCCATCCTGCCTCGGTTTGGGTTCCCACTCTGACACTGACCAGTTATGAACTTTGTGTAAATGATGCAATTTCTTACTGTCTTAGTTTCTTCATCCATGAAAAGGGATAAACTCATATAATTTTTGTGAGGATTACATGGGTTAAATAAGTCATAAGCATAAAATATGAGGCAGGATATAGATAAATAAAATGAACTTCACACAACTGTTGTCTTGACTCAACTAAATACTGACGGAAAACAAAGAACCTAGAATATATTCCACAATTGTCCCAGCAAATGAAGATGGGTCAACCTGCCTGAAAGCTACTTCCAGTGCCATTCCCTGTTAGGATCACTTGTCACCAACTCCATTATGTCAGACATAAGATTCTGAAGACTCACTCCCAGTTACATGCTTTTTTGTGTTTAAGCAGTGGTAGGAGATCCCGTATGTAAAAATTACCATGTTAGCATCTTCCAGTTTAAAGGTAAAGGGGAAGTAGAAGAGATAAAGAATCCATTTATCTTTCTGTCATCTCAACTTCCTTCAGAGAATTTTGTGCTTGTTAAATGAAATTTGGAAAATATATTTGCAATCAAAAGCCAATTTCACCCCCTTTTTCTCCTCATTTTCCTTAGTCAATGACTAATTAATGCAGGGATCACAGGCACAGGAGCTGAAAGACTTTTGAAGCGGAAATGAATGCCTTTGCAGGCCTCCATTTATGAAGCCAGTCTCCTCACTAATTATTAGGGAGGCCTCGTTACCCCAAGGTTAGAGCATTAAATCATCCCATTCAGGGTAATATTCGTGTTAGCACATTCCCCTGCTATGACTACCATTTTTAAAACTCTGTCTTTTCTTAAATTATTCCAGAGTGTGAGCAAGCTAAATTAACTACAGTCTAGAGGTAGGCAGAAAAACAGACAATAATCTTTGTTTTCAGCAAAGAATCAGCAAGCATTTGCAAACACCTTATGTAAGAGTTCTGTTTTTTATCTCAAGAAAGATATCTGCTTCCCAGAGAGTGGTAGCAGCAGGGGCTCCAGGAGACCAAAACAATGCTTAGCTCGTTGCAGGAGGCAGAATTTCTTTGCAAGCACACAGCATCAGAAGTTGGTTTATGAAGAGGCTTCCCTCCATCCTCTTCTACCTCCTTCTGAAGATGCAGAATATACTGAATTTTAAGGATTGTGGGAAAAACAGTCCCTGGTGAGTGGAACCTGATTAGCAAGAACTAAAGTGTCACTTGGCATGGATCTCTGAGTCTCAAACACGCCGCTCCTACTTCAGCTTTCAAGTGTCAGTGACACAGAATGGAAAATCCCCAGTCCCTCTCCTTTTGTTTAACCTTCCTTTAGTTAGGCAAAGGGAAGGCAAAGGTGGGGTAACCCTCTCTTGCAATGTAAGTGATTAAAATCCCCAGCCTGGGTGCTCAATTGTCATAAGAAATGAGTAGCTATGTCACCACGGTGACACAGTTACTACTCTGGGGCATTCCTGTAAACATAGAAAAGATGGAGGAAAAATGAAATCAAAGAAATAATAAGGCAAACAAAGATAAGAAACAGAGATCTATAACCTGGCATCATCATTACATTTTTAATCTAGATGCACACAGATTCAACACAAAGAGAAAATCGTCAATCAAACCTCTAAAAAAATGAGATGGCCTGGTGTTATCAACCTCATACTAAGGAATTCAATCCCCTTTAAGTCTGGGAAAGAGGGACTTACCCTACTCAGCCTAAATCACTGGTTTTTCTCCAAGCAACTGGCTTCAAGGCAGTCACAGACTGTGCTCCTCTGAACATGGCCGACAAGCAAAGGCACATTTACTCGCTTTCTCTAATGGCCCTGGCCTTCCTTCCATAAGTTGCTGAGAGCAAGGGCAAGGCAAGGTGGAGGAAATGATGCTCAATTTGTGCTTTCAGAGATAAGAGTTTCTCAGGCAAATTCAGCTTCCTCAAAGTTCCTCTAGTTTCAGACAGTTTAACAGCCCTGAAGCAGTGAATAACATTCACTTGGTATGGTTAACTGAGTAATTCAAGAGGTGCTTTGGGGATTATCTTGGCCCTCTGGTTGTCTTCATTTCCTGCTGATGCCTTTCTTTTGGGCATCTCTTTATTCTTTAATGTCTCATTCTAAGGTTGAGCAAACCAAAGGAGGAGATGGAAATTGCTCTAGTAAATGTAGTTGTCTATTAGAAGCTCAGGGCAGGGGACATATTGAAGGGGAAGTCCTGCATTGACACAGGTTGAAACTACTCCAGAATTATCTGTGGGTTCCCCTACCCCAAAGTAACCTATATTACAGGATTTGCTCATCAAAAGCCAATTTTAAAATAGCTCCAGTGCCATTTCCTAAAATACCCTTTAAAATCCAAAGGATGCAGTGAAAATTGTAATGTATCAGAAGAAAAGAGTAGTATATTTATGAGGGATCTGAAGAGTTTTTAATTAAAACAAGAAGAACTTAGGAGAAGAGAAGCATTCTAGGCATAATATAAGTCATTGCACGAATACAGGTCAGCCAGTACACTTGAGATCTGGTCTCCATATCACACCTGTGTTTGTCTTCTGTAGCCTCAATGATTCTTTGGTTGTAATCCATCGATATCTACGAGTCAACAGATAGACTTTAAAGGGTCACTTCAATCTCGTTCTCATTCTCAAAAATGTTTAGAGTATATACACATATATGCAAATATTTCGGGAGAGATTATTCATAGCTTCCATCGACTTCCAAAAATGGGGGTGGTGTGCATTCAAATAAAAACAGAAACCCAAATGCCCTACGCAGCCTTATTTCCAACAGTTTTCTCTTCCTTGACCCATGCTCTCCCCTATTCCTCTTTCATAAACATATTCAAATTAACTTTATTTCTAGAGGAGCTTCACCAAGCCCAGAAGCACAGACTTTCCCACCATCTTTCACCTGTGTCAAGATCATTAAACACCAAATTAGCCTCTCTGGACGGTAAGCACAGTTGCTCAAGTTCATGAATTTCTTTGTCCCTAATCTTTAATTCTGGGTGGGTTTGTGTTGTGAAGCTTCAGAAAGACCAGCCTGTCATTAAGTGGAGGGCTGTAAAGATTTTACAACTATTATGAGCAACAAAAACCTTGATCATATAATCATTGCCTCTATAGGAGGAACATAAACCAAAATGCTGTTTTACATGCCCCAGCTGAGGCCCCCACCTCGTGACATCTGGTGAAACATGTCCTGCATTTTACCTCTGAAGGATTGACTCAATCTGTGACAGGTCATGGGGCAAAATAAATGTTGCTATCTTGCCATAGCCTCCAAAAATATTTTTCTGCATCAGAGGAACTGCTTTGTCATTCCACATAGATGACAAGTTAAGATTTGAGGAGGACAAGTGATCAGGCAGTTGAGGCACCTTGGAATAGGTATGCAGACAAATTCAGGCCACAATAGGGATGGAACCAGAAGCCAGATGTCGGAAGGTTTGGGTTCCTATTTCAATACTGTTACTAACCAAGTGTGAGGCCTTAGGTAAGGCAGTTAACATCTCTAGGACTCAGGTTTCATAGAATTAAAATAAGGGAATACGTTTCATTAGAGATTTATTTAAGCTCAATGTTCTCAGCAGTCAAATCTGTATCTGGAACCATAAAAGTGAAGCTTCTAAGATTGATAAGGGGACAGGTGCTAAAACCCATCCCCATCCCCACTAACCCTTCAGTGTCATTTTTCCATAATATAGTTTCAAATCTACCATAACAGATGATTTATCCAGATTTGATATCTTGGGTTATGGTTTATCTCGCATCACATCGCTCAGAATTCTGGATGATTCAGCAGTCCTGAACATCTGTCTCATAGTTATAACAGCGGCAGCAAGCCACCACAAGGGTCTGAGGGCCCTCTGAACTGGCAATCAAAAGTTTTATTGGTTTCATACAGTTTCTCATGTGTCTTGCTACTGTGTGCTTTTTTGTTAGCCAAAGTATTGGATTACCCAGAACATTATATTCCATGCATGTGGCTGAGGCCAGAGAGTATGCCATGATCAGGGGTCACAATCACTGCTCAGCATGTCTGCAGAACTAGAGGCTTTCTTCAAACACCCTGTGATACCTCCTGCTTAGCTACGGGTTGCAAAGTGATGCAGGAGCAACAGCCGGGCTCACCTAGACATGGCAGGTGACACTCAGGAGATGTTCTGAAGCAGAACCAAAGCTGGAGAGCTCTCTTAGGCCTCTGGTTTGGCCCTACTTCACCCTACCCCCACCGCAGGACTCCCCTTCCCAGGTCAGGAGTCATAGGTAAGAGGGTCAGATTCCACATGTAGAGTTTCTTGAAGGTTAGTCTTGGTTTTTCTGTTTCTGGAGCTTCCATGGTCAAAACCTCAAAGGAGGTAAACTTTTATGAGGTTGATATAATTTTCTTCCTGATATTTCACTTTCTATGAACTCATTCCCTCTGAACAAAAAAAGCGGATGTTCTATCCCCAACTGTGTCCACAATGCACTAAGCATGGACATCAAAATTAGAAAGACTTCAGTTCAACTCCTGGCTCTCCCACTTACTGACTGGGTGATTTCGAGTAACTCATTCCATTTCTCTTGACTTTAGTTTCTTTACCTATAAAATGACCTATCAGGTGAATCTCATCTGAACATTAAGGCAGATAAGGATGAAAACACTCGGTTCAGTGCTTGACACATGGTAGGCACTTAAAAGTTACAGCTTCTATTATTTAATAATAAAATTATTTCTATCTTCTTGTCTATAAATTTACTAAATTCACCCCAAACAAAATCATGATCAGATTTCTAATTCATAGAACTGAGTTACAAATAAAAAATCCTTCTTAGCAAAATTTTTATAACATAAATTCAGAGAAAATATTAATAACTAGGTGGAGAAGATAATATCCTATTATTTTTCTGTCAGTTAACCTGTTTTGAAAATAAAGAGTATTATTTTCCTTGAATATAAGAATGCCTGAACATTTGAAACTTTACTACAAACTTGCCAACACTGTACTTGAAAATCTGTCAATATGAGTTTACCTCTCCCACTATGGCCTCAGGTTAACAGACCTCACACGGGAGAATCTAGGATGCCACATATCCTCATTATTAAAAAGCAATGGGATGAAAAAGATCATCAATGTAAGCCTCAAAGTCATTGAGCTAGGTCTTTCAAACTGCTTCTCAGTAAAAATCTCACAACCAGTGTTAAAAATCCAACAAGACACTCACTGATGTGCTCATACACTGATGTGCTTCATACATCATGCAGTTCCATGAAGGAACTTCATGCCTGTTCCACTGTCTGACCTACCTTACTCATCTTACCTGAATCCCACCTCTGTTGGATCCTGTCTTTTTAAAAAAATGATATTTTGTTCATGGTAGATATTTTTACATTAATTTTCACTTTTGAAAAAATTGCATTAGCATATTATTTATCTTAATCACTAAGTTTTTAGGCAACCCCTTTATTTTATACCATGAGGTGAAGTCCTCACTCATTTCACCCTAATTGCAGTGCTGTAGACCCAAATAGTGTTTTAACACAAACCTTCAGTAAGTATTCTTACTCCCTTCACCCCTAACTAGGGTTTATTATTGTTTATTATTATTGTTTTTTTGTTATTGATAGGCACATATTAATGTAAAGAGGTGACCATTTGAGCCATTTCATGGAAACAAACACACCTTCACATTACAGTTTCAGCTGAGAACTGCACAACAAAGCAAAGCTCATAGTCCGGTTTACACAACCTCAATGAAATCACAAGGTTTTGTGTTTCTCTCTCTTTCTCTCTCTCCTCTCTCTCCATATTTGGCAGGTTTCCAATACTTTCTTTTTCATGAATGCCTACTACATGATAGACATTATGCTAGAGCACTTTACAAGCATCTCATTTAATTCTCTCAACCTTGTAAATTAGATATTATTTCTTTACTCCCAGATGAGGAAAATGAGGAGCAGAAAGTTCTATACCTCCCTTGAGGTTATGATACTAATTTGTGCGGGAACCAGTGTTTGAACTTGGGTAATCTGCCTCCCAAATTGGTGCTACTTCTATCACATCTGGTATATTAAGAGAAACAAACTGGCCGGGCTATATTCTCTTCAGAAGATTTCACCATATGAACCATCTGTTGGAGGTGGAGGGAAGAATTTCTACATTTATATTAAGTTAATTCCCTCCACAACTAAATTGCTGTTTATCAGCCACCAGCCATGGCATCTCTAATCCCACAGAAACAGCACACACCGTATGCTCCAATGCAGGGTGGGCAGCTCGCCAAGCACACAACACCATGGGGACTTCATGGTAGGCAACCTTGTATCAAATATTCTCTCCACTGAGATAAAAAAGACGCAAATCATTTTTGTGATCAAACAGCATGAAGCTTTTAAATAGGTAGAGATTACATATTACGTCCTATTGCTGAAAATCTCAATAAAGATACCATAAACAGAAATCCACACATATAACAAATCACACTTAACTGTGGCTGGTATCTGATTTATATTAGGTTATAAATTATTGAATTGTGTGAATATGGGGTTGGAATGGAGCCCAGACCAGGAAATGTAAAAAGGAAGCAAAAAAAAGGAAAAAGATGGGGGAAAGCAACCTTCTCCTCTCTTCTCCTCTGTTTTCCTCTAACTACCTGCAGTCCCCACCCCAGAGAGTTTTAAAGCAAAACCTGATGGAACCTGAAATTTACTCAGAATGTCTTCCCTCAGTTGGCAATGCAGTTTCAAAATAACTAAAGGCTTCTCGGTTTACAGTAGAATGGAAATGAAATGAATGACACAGTAGTGAATACTCGATGCACCATAGACATTAATCGTCTTGTTCTCTCAAACAGGTTTGCTTTCTTATGTCTACATGATGGAACAATGAAAAAGGAAAAGCAATTGACATTTCCACTGTGTCAGGAAAAAAAAATGTCCCACTTGAAAAAGAAGAGGGAAAATATTGCAATGTAGAAAGCGATAAAGCAAGATTGCTATGTTTTCAAAATGCTCATTTGAAATGCATAATTATTATGAAATTTATTATGAAAATTATTTTTTAACATAAATGAAGTCTTAAGGAAATGATTTTATATCCTAAATTTAAAAATTCAAAATTCATTTGGTAGTATTCTCTTTTTTTCCCTGCCTTTCATTTATTTCTTACATCAACTCATTTTCTGTTTGCTCATTGTCTTGTGTGTATGTGTGCATATGAGAGGAGAGTGACACATAACATGTTCCTTCAAATGCCAAGCCATGACCTGTAAGAAGGCAACAGATTGCATCTAGGCTGGCATCTGTTCATCTAAGATAAAATCTGACCAGTTGTATTGGAAATAAATGTCATGTCAAAATAACAACCTTATAATCTGAAGGTTGAAAATCAATGCTCACATTAAAACATGTGTAATATTCTGAATGTTAGGTTCTTTAACAGGGTAGTTCCCATGGGGAAGAAAAAAAAAAAAGATCCATCTATATCCCTAGAAGCAGAGCTACTGGGAAGATGCCAGCAAAAGAACTCAAAGCCCTGAAGCATTTGGTGCCCTTTCCTATTCACCTGAAACACTGCCATGGCCTAAGAGAATATAGAATCAGGAGATAGGCAGCCCTCAGCAAAAATTCTGGAACTCTCCCTACAGCTGGAATGGAAGGGTTATGCTGAGTCCTAGACCAGGTATCAGGCAGGAAGAGTAGCAAGAGCTATTATAGTGAGGATGCCAGTCAAGTTGTATTTTGTACCATGACTCTCATTAACTCGTAGTAGCTTCCTTGAGTGTTCTGAAAGCATTATGGGGTAGTATCTGGGATCTAAGGAAAGACAGCTGGGATCAACACATGCTGCCTACCATGAGCACAGTCATCATATGCATGCCAAGTACTTGCCGCCCTTATTAAGTGCAATTAATAACTCTCTGTTTTACAAGAAAAGAAAGGGAAGTTCCATTAGAAACATAAGAAGCATATTCTAGGGGCTCCAAGGAGCAACTGAAAGAATCAGGAATTACTTTATGGAGTATGGGAGTATTCGGAATGGACCATAGAAAGTTAATAGGATCTTAATTGGCAAAGAAGAAGAAAGGCCTTTTTGAGTAGAGGAAACTATGGAAACAAAAGCACAGAAGCATAAATGTTCAAGGACTATTTGGAGAAACAGTAGCTCTGTTTAGTTGGAGGGAAAGGTAAATGCATGGGAGAGATGAGATGTGAGGTGGAAAAGGTAACTTGGGGAGATACCGGATAAGGCACCAACTGTGGTGTAAAAGCGTGTCATTGGTCTTGGTGGGCAATGGGGAGCCACTGAAGAATTCTAATGAGTAGAGTCATAACCAGAATCAGGCTTTGGAACAACTAATCTGGTAAACAATTCATAGAATAAATTTGAAGATGTTTATAGGTATTAGCGAGACCTGCCACAGCAATGCTGTAAACTAGAGGTATTGAGAGCCTGAGCTGAAGCTAGAAAGAGAATATTTCAAGAGAGAATTCAGAGAATTCATTGGAAGTTAAAAATGCAAAATAAGTAATTTAATCTGATGGAACCTGTAATTTAAAATAGAGATTCACACATGTTCTCATTGACATGTAGAAGCTAAAAAATTGGTCTCATGGAATCAGAGAACACCAGTTACTAAAGGCTGAGAAGGTAGGGAAGGTAAAGAGAGGTTGGTTAATGGGGACAAACATTCGATCAGGCAGAAGGAATAAGTTTTAGTGTTTGACAGCACAGTAGGGTGACGACAGTTAACAATAATTTATTGTATATTTCAAAATAGCTAGAAGAGAAGATTTGAAATATTCCCAACACAAAGGATACATGTTTTAGGTGATGGATATTCTAACTACCCTGATTTGAGCATTACACATTATATGCATATATCAAGATATTGCATGTACTCCATAAAGATGTATAATTATTATGTATAAATAAAAATGAATAAATAAATAAAAATAGAGATTGGACTTTTGAGCCTCGGTGATAAAACATAGCATTAACAGAAATAAGGAGATACTTCAGTGAGATGGCTAAATGTCTAATTCTTGAGTCAGATATAGTTCTGTAATGACCTTGGACAGAAATTTTGGTATCTCTTAGCCTTGCATTTCATCTGTATGAAGAATATACCTTATTGAATAATGGTGTTTTGAGACTGGAAAGTTAATTAAGGAAAAGCCCTGAGTAGTACTATAACCAGGCAAGAGTAATCACGTGGTAATCTGCTTCTTCTGGTGATTATTATTATTAGGAAATTCAGGAAAAGGACTGCCTCAATTGGGGATAATTTAGTTGCAAAAGACAAAGTACCACTTAAAATTCAAGGAACAGTATGATTCATTAAAAACATACAGAGAACTTTCAATAAACCCGATGACAACAAATGTTGCTGATCTTCCCAGGAACTAGGCAATCATTAAGACATTTACTCTTTCCATTTCTCTCTCTCATTGTTTTCTCCCTTTTCCTGTTGGAGATTAGCTTCTTTTACAAAGCTTTTATTTGTGCTTTCCTATAAATTTTGTTTGCCTGGTATCTACTCTGTTCCTAACTGTGTATGACCTTACAAATCCAGGGACCAGTACAACCTTCCTAACTCAGTCACTACATCCTGGTTTGAAATCCCTGGAAGTCACAGTCCAGTCCCGAACATGTGTTTATCCTGGCCCAGTAAGCACCTTCCTAGGTGTCAGGATTAATTTGAAAAAAGTTCACCATTTTTGGCTGCAACAGACTTGGAAAGAGAGTTGGTGGGAGGGAAAATAATGGTAATTTTTGGCAGAAGGAATTAATTTAGGATGAGAAAAGATGATATGTCCATTTGTGATCAGGGCAAGGGTCTTTCAACACATTGAGAAATCAATTTCAACACAGCATGTGGATCTTCAGTTTGGAAACGATTAGTTCCAAGAATATAGATTGGTGAGTCATCTGCTTAGGAGGTGATAATTGATGCTGCAGAGGAGCTAATGAAAATCCCACAGAAGAAAATGGTAGATGAAGAGAAAGAATTGTTCATTTTGGCCAACTTTCTTATGGCCCAGAATCTGATTTCTTGTATTATCTTCACTGGAAACATTTCCATTGATCTCGGTTACCTCAGGGCACAGGCATTTTTGTTCTGTTAGCGCATAGCACAGTGACAAATCTGAAATAATACAATACACAAAAAAATAGAGTATTGTTTCTTTTTACAACAGTAAAAACAACACTGCAAAATAGACTAACCAAAGCCAGGCTATTCCTATATTCTTTACAAAATGAGTTGGGCCATGAATTTTAGTTGTTACTGGGATGCCAAACAAGCCATGATTAAAATGCGTAGTGCCAATGCCAAGAGGAAGGAATGAAACCAAAAAGCAGCAAAGCCTGATGCACCAAAGAGGCTCGTGTGATTACAGAGGAGCTTGGTGGGCCCAGGTGGTTCACAGGTAGAACCACGTAGCCATCAGAAACCATAACTGGAAGTGCCCTTAGAGATCATGAAGCTAGGGGGTCTTTACAGATTTTTACCTCAAAATCTTTCTTCCAACACAAGATCACTTGCCTTTCCATAGTTTAAGGAGATGAAGAGGCAAGGGTAGGAGTGCCTAGAGTAGGTTATTTCTCCCCATTCCACATCAAGTAAATAGAAAGGGGACTCCTTGGAAAATCAGAATATGAAACAACACTAACAGAGGCTGATCCTCCCAGGGCCACTGAAGAACATCTCTTGGGCTGAGATTCTGGGGACCCAGGTACAGATCCTAGCAGTAATGCTGAGCTTCAGATAATGAACTTTGGAATTAAAGAAAAACAACAAATTGTAATCCCAGCTCTGGACCATATCAGTTACATGGTGAGTGACCAAAATTTCTCATCCTAATTATTGTTATTTCTATTTTACGTGGGATTACTGTGATGACTTAATAGTAAAAACTATCATTTTACAGTGCCTGGCATTACTGCAAGCCCTTGGGAAAAGGTAGGTAGTTATAAATCTTCTCACTTCTTGAATAGGTCACATCTTAGAGCTTCAACTTGCTTCTACAATGAGAAATTAGGATGAGGTGAACCCCAATCAAAATTTCCAGGGATCTATGAAGTAGAACTGGAGAAGGTAAATCAGAAAATCCAATTTTACTTTAATTGCTCTTTTATGGGCCACATATTCAACAGTTCCTGATGAAGCCATTGAACTATACTATTCTGCCCCCTAAATTCTATATAAAAGCAACTGACTGAAGAACAGCAAGAATAAAATCATTCTGCCAAATCATTCTGAGCATGTGACCGACTGTGGGTCAAATAAAAGAAAAACATAGGTATAAAGCAAACGTGGTAAGAAAATGTATTGAGATAGCATTTGCAATCTTCCTTATATTTTCCCCTTTGTTTCTTCCAAGAGCAGCCAGACTCTTTCTATAGTGCAGATCTGAGACACAAAGTTGCTTGAGGGTCACATGTCTTTTGTGAGACTGAAGTTCAATTATGAGACTGAACTAATGAATCTGTAGAGGGAGAAGCCCAGAATCCCAGTGTTTTTGATTGTAGAGGTGGGAGCAGGAATGAGAGAGATTCTTTCTGCAACACTGATGAAGGCATAGAGGAGGATGCATTCCACAGGTAGTGGAAGCCTGTAGCTCTTATTCTTAGCACCTGATAAAAAGGACAAAGCTGGAATTGAAGGAAATTGCTGAATAATGTGCCTAGGGAGATAGGACTCTTAAAAATGGGGCTCCTAGCTTTGGAAAGACTCCCGCTTTCTGTGGCCAGGTGGATACTGGTTGTTTTTACACACCCAATATCTTCATTCTTCTGGTAACATTCTTAACCTTTCAATGGGGACTTCTCCCCCAGTCTCTGTAGTTCACACAGCATTATCTATCACTGCTATTAAATCCAATTAATGCAGTGAGAACCAATTAAGTTCACATATTTTTAGAAGGGCTACAGAGCTCTTTTATATTCACTAGGATAACCAGCATGTGAGGATGCCCAGGCACCCAACATTTCGCCATAGGGCAAGAGCCTGCTGATAATGAAACTAACATGGATGAATATAGATATGAAAAATAGCTTCATAACATTGTTTGACACCTTTGTCCAGCTGTGCCCTGAGCTTAGGTTGCTCCTCTGGACTTTTCGATAATGTAAAAACATTTCCTCTTTTTAAGGAGAGTTGGGTTGTCTTTCTGTCACTTGTAAAGCCTCCTGATTTTAGAGTCTAGGCAGGTTTGTCTGTGAGTATCCCAACACCAACCTATGTAGACTACACGACATGCTCAAATGGTTTTTGTCCCATGAGACCCCAAGATAGTCATAGGATGCTGAGAAGAAACCCTCTTCAATATGGTAAAGATTGAATTCCCACAAGTGTGTGACTGAATAAGTCTGAATAAAGTTATAAATTAACATAATAGAAATAGAGTATGTGGCTTTTCCTATACACCTAAATCAATGTCATACAATTTAACATCCATTTCAGTAGTAGATAATGCCCTCCACAGGAGGTCAGCTTTTCCTCAGTCCTGTCAGTGGCTTCGCTACAGTTATTGACAACTGAGTCACTGTTCAATTCTACAGGTGTCAGCCAATATAAATGAGGTCAGCTAACTCTCAGCTGCTTCACCTTTGCATTATCCAATTAAAAGAGTTGCAATGCTCAGTTCTGTTTCAGGGTGACCTTAGAAGCAAATGGGAGATGGTGAGATACTTCGGAGGTTTCACATGACAGAAGACTAAGAAAGATGCTTCTTTCAGATGGCCTCTTAGGTTAAGAAATTGTATTTCTAACTATCCTTTACATCATGGGAAATAAAGTCCATTTATTCTAGTAGAGTGGTATAGACCAAGGTACCAAAGATATCTTCTTGACTGTAAGGTGAATTCATTAAAAAAGAAGAAGAAGAAAAGAAGGGAGATTTCTACCAAGCATTAGTTAAAATACTCCACAGTTCTATTTTTCCTTCTTAATTTTTCTTTTCTCCCCTCATGGCAATCTGGTGATGGACTGAATATGGGGCGCCATAGTATAGAAAAGTCTAGATGCCGAGGCCACAGCAGACACAGCATAAATTTGTTCAACTGCTTGATATTTCACCATTAGCAAACCAGTATTTCATACCAAAATAGTCATCTCTAAATTTTCTCTGTAAAATGCAAATTTTGTGGGTGAGTTTCTTGCCTTAAATTTTCAACACTTTCCTATAGATGATATTATAAGGTTACTTTCTTCCCCAAATGGGAAAAGGGTGAAAAAAGGAGGGTGCTCAAAGTCTGGAAGCAGACCAGAAAAGACTTGTTTTAGAGTCTGGTTGTCAAATTTCATCTGAATAAAAATTTTAGAATAGGTCGACACCAGGAATGTTAGATGAGAGACCAAACATTACAATGGCCTCTTCTTGACAACTGGAGGGACTGACTGGAAAGCAAGTTGAATTATCTAAGCCCACATCTGTTTTTCGAGACTCTAGATATAAATATTTAATGCTGATATCAGATTTGAAGATCTTTTCTAAGATTTAAGTGGCAAGCTAACTCTTTTGCTGTTTTAAAAAATTAAATTGAAGGAGAACAATGGAAACTGTATTTAAAAACATGCTATGTTTAAGGCACAGTGCTACACCTACATTGTTGCATTTATTCCTTGCTACAAATTTGTGAAGTAGAGGTTATTATCCCATTTCATACTTTAGGCTCAGAGAAATCATATAAAGTTACAAACATCACAGCTATTGACAGGTGGAGACAGGATGTTAACCCAGGATGTCTGGCTTAAAACTCACATTCCTTCTGCTCTATTATATTTCCTGCATCAAGGTCAAACACGCTTTCATGGTCTATGGATGGGTTAAGCCAGAAATGCTAAGGAGTCTTCCCTGCTTTCTCTAGCCATTCAAACATACTATAACCCCTTGCCTTAAGTCTCCATGATGCATGTTTCCACCTGCAAGATACAGTCTAACCGATCCTTGGAACAGTTCTGAGGTTATGAACCAAACCTTCCTAACTTTTTTTATGTCAGTTTGCATTTCTTGGCTACTGTCACTATCGGGAGCGTAGTATAACTTACTAGATTGCTGATGTTAGCAGGAGGCAGGACAAATATCAATACCAAATGCCTGAGTGTGACAGCCCTTCACAGTCCTTCCCTGGGCTTTTATTTGCCGGATAAGGAATTTTCATTTCAGAATTTGGAGAAAATATGCCATTTTGTATTTGTCAAAGTAACAAATAATGTCTCCCCAATTGTCCCTTTTAATTGTATGTTTTTTATACTATACCCCTGGATGGTTTTGTAGTTTCCAGGTAACTTAACAATGTCTAAAATATATATTTTCTCTTCCCAAGGAGCTCAAGCTGAAGATCTTAGATCATCAATTCAATAATTTTTTTTTTACATTTTCTTGGAAAAGACACTTTGTATGTTCTTTTAAGATTGCTTTACGGCCAGTGGTATTTCAACTTTAACAGCCAATGTTACAGAAAGGGTTGTATAATTTAAAGTAGAAAGAAAGGAATAGAGACTAAATGGGGTGCTTTTCTTTGCCATATTCGGTCTATAGCTCTGTGACATTCAAAGACACACTGTGAAATTTGTCATTGCTGCCATCACTGATGTCTGAAATGTGTTACTTTCTGTTTAACTGACATGGGCCCTTTCAAAGCCTCCCGCCCTCCCTCCCACGCTCCCCTCTTACATTCCCTGTCCTTCTGTGCCTTCCGAGCTTAGTGCTGTACCATACGATTCTGGCAGTGAGATGTGGACGGGGGTCATTAATGATGAAACAAGTGGGCATCAGGGAGAGAAGAGCTGAAGTCAGTACACTCACATAGGATGATCGACGCCAAAAAGTGACATATTAATGAAACTGAATGCCTGAGTTTTTTTTCTTTTATTTATGGCACAGACAAGTCATAAGTGCATGCTGATTTATTTCTCAAATGTAGTCTGATTTTGGCAGAGCAGAATTAAAGTTTCTTTCAACTCAAGAAATAGATAGAACACAGAGAAAACATTGCATGTTTATCAACTTTAAAGATAATACGAAACAGGAAGGAAGACTGTGAATACACAGGATGTCAGAATTATGACCTTAGTGGTCTGGAGCTGTGGGTCAAATTCGAAGTGGGAAGTTGAATGGGGATAAATTCAATGTTCATCACTTACTAAGAAGCGGTCACATGGAAGAATAGAGTATCCTAATTGGTTCTAAGATGGAGAATTCGGACCAATAGTTGAATTATAAAGGAGGCAGATTTTACGTAAAAATAAGAAATGATTGTAAACACTTGATGAAATGGGCTGCTTCGGTAGGAGTGAATTCCCTCCATAGAAAACAAATAACAACAATAAGAGATTATAATGACTTGATAAGAAAACAAGCTTTGGTGGAAAGCAGGAGATGGGGTTAAGTATTAAATAAGAGAAGATCTCATGTTCATCTCCAATCCTAAGATTCCAGGAAGGCTTCTGTGATCCACACTATAGTTTTACGAAGGTTGACTTTCTTGAAGAAGTATGAAAATGAAGGGAAAAAGCAACATAGAACTAAAAATTATTTTAAAATAATATTCCATCATAAAGTATTGTACCAGTAATGTACAGTATACAGAAATAATCTTTTCTATTTGCATAGACATCCCATCTGTAAATTCTAAACTAGTTAGCAATGCTACATTGAAGTAGCTATGAGAAAAAATTGGCTCAGGGAAGGTGCCTATAATGCTCTTTCCCTGAGTTAACATCAGCATTCTTATCAACTGCCATTATCAACATCATCATTATCTTTCATCAGCAGCATCACCATCATTTTCCACCATCAACATCACAGCTTTCACAAATGAGAGATATTATTGCACAGTAACAGACAGTACAGCGCAGGCTCAGTAGTTAGGCTGCCTAGATTCAAGTCCTGGATCTGCCATATTCCACCTATATAACCTTGGGTTAAACTACTTAATCTCTCTGTTTCATTCCCTCATATGTAAAAGGGGAAATTGGTGATATTCATTGTGACGTTTAAATCAGCAAATACGTGTAAAAAACACATAAATGTGAATCTGGTACATAATCAGATTCTAATTTTAGCTATTACTATTTTTGCTTGTATTAAAAATTCACTTAGAAATTATCTCCTAACTTGACAGGTAAGAACACTAAGACCCCAAGAAGTTATGAAAGTTGCCCAGTGATACGCATGGTAAGTGTTGAAACCCGAATGCAAAAGCATGTCTATGTCTGATCCTAAAATTCATACTTTTCTCAGCTACTTAAGTTCTAAAACATGGCAATACCTAAATTCCATACAAATGAGATTGTCAGCCACAAACACAACTTGAAAAAATAACTACTTACTAATAATTAAGACAAACACCCAATTTGTTGCTTCTTAGCTACCCATCAGTCGTAAAGTTTTGTCCACTTGCAGACATACAGCTGACTTGAAATTAATAGGTTTCATATTGCATTACCATCTTTCTAATGCTTTATTTTTCTTGGTGCTTCACAGCTAAAATCAAGAGAAGCCTTTGGAGATACAGTGGATTATACCTACTGAAGTCATGTAAGTTTTTTTTTCTTTCTGAAGAGAAATGACTTTCACCAGACACATCAGAATATTGTAATGACCACTCTGAGTCACACTGCTAGCTACTACTGAATAACTGGATCCCTTGGGAATTGTTAGTTCCAATTAGTGCTATGAAAATCACTGACTGATAAGTTCACCTAAAATTTAAGAACTTGGAAGAAAAGACAAATAGAGAAATGAGCGCACGAACAAGAATGGAATAGAAATAACCTTCTTAACCAGGCAAATATTAACATAGACTAAAAACAAAAGTAGACTTTTAAGCAAGATATAAAGGAACTTAAAATTAAATTCAGTTCAGTGGCCATTTACTAGAATTTACCGTGTAACAAACACTGTAAGCATCAGCTGATCCTTGGTAAAACAGACCCAATCTTTGTCCTAATGAAATCTAGTGCTCCCCCCACCTGCCCTCCTCATATTCAACCGCTCTGGGCACCAGCTGGACTCTTGGTTTTTGCCTGGGAAGAGTCTCCTTTTATCCATGTGCTCATCTAATTTTAGTCCTTTCCAGCACTACTTGGTGGTCCCTCTTAGATCCTTTTGCTCACCAAGGCAAATGTATCTGGTCCCATGGCTCCACAATCATTCTGTAAAGCTGAACTCATGCGCATTCATAAATCATCCAACACAAGAGGAGAGATGGGGAGTGAATCACACAAGGTTTTCAGATGGCTTAAACAGGAAGAATCAGACATGTCACATTTTTTAAATGAAAATTTAAAGAGACAAAGAGTCTCAGGGGACACAGTTTGCAGTCATGTTCAGAGAATGATGCTTGGAACCATGGTACACATCTATAAAGCCACCCAGATGTATTCCAGTGGAGGACGTAATCCTCCGATGAATAAGCCAAAAAATATTTATTATCATCATTATAAATATCTTCCATAAATAAGGAATGGTTTATGATTCATTATTAAAATTAAAAAATGTAGTATGATATCCATAGTATGGGTTAACTCCTACTAATCAAAAATATATTTAAAATTTTATATTTATTATAAAAATATAATATGTATTTTTAATATGTTGGTCTTAGTCCATTCAGGCTGCTGTAGACAGAGTGGCTTATAAACAGGAATTGATTCTTCACAGTCTTAGAGACTGGGGAGTAAAAGATCGAAGTGCAAGCAGATGCGGTGTCTGGCGGGGCCTCCTGTTCTCACTCTAACCTCCCATGGTGGAAAGGGAAGTCGTCTCTCCTGGGCCTTTTATGAAGGCACTAAGCCCATTCCAAAAGTGATTAATTCATCTCCCAAAAGCCCTACCTTTTAATATTATCACCTTGGGGGGGCGGGGTTTAGCACATGAATTTTAGAAAGACATTGACATTCAAAGCATAGCAATATATAATTTTATTCTAATTTAAAATCAGGTTCTAGAGCACATGTGGCTATAAAACCTATTTATATAATTATATGACATTTAATGTATATATAGTTATTACATAATTTATGTGAGTTTTACATGACAAAATTATACAATATGCATACTTTTAATTGGAACTTTTTAAAAGTACATATACATAGGGATGCTATGTAGAAGTAAATAGAGTAATATAAGTATTTTCTATTTTGGTGTAAAGATTATGAGTTTTTAAAATTTTTTTCTTTTAGCTTTTCCATATTTTCCCATTTTTTTAAAATAAAAATGTAGACAGTGATTTAGCACCTCTTATACTTTCCTGGATTAAACTTAAGCCCATTATCCAAAATGAGGCACCACAAGAGCAGAAGAACGGGATCCACTTGTACTCGCCATCAAATTGGTACTAACTGATCAACACTAGGTTGATCACATGGCAGAAATACTCTCCAGGGATTAGGGGGATGGGGGAGCAAATCTACAACTAAAGGACACGGGGAGCACTAAAGGGAGGGAAGGGCATGCCTTTAATCCGCACTTGGATGAGGTAAAGACATAAAGTGTAATTATAATGTTTGTACCCTCACAATACCTTGGAATAATTAAAAAAAAAAAAAAAGTGCAATGCGCACCGCCCTAAGGATGGACAGATTTGAAACTCCGACTTGAGGGGGAGGGGGGCAAAGGCAACATACATAACCTAAACATCTGTACCCTCATAATATGCTGAAATAAAAAAATAAAAATAAAAATAAATAAAAATGTAGCACTTTTTAAAATCAGTATTTTTAACGACAAAAATCAATGGAATCTTTAAGACATACCAAAAGATGGTGAATCCATTCATGCCTGATGCCCAATCCTCACATGTTTTACAATAACATATTAATTTTTAAAAGAATCATAAATGATTTATGTACTTTGCACAGCAATATGAATCCAATATTTAGTGTGGTCTTCACAGCTGTATAATTCCTAGTATGTCTTATAAAATGCTATGGCCCTGGAATAGAAGGGATTTTTTATACAGGAAGTAATATAACAAAAACTGACTGAAAACATCGTTAATGGAAAAATTTTGACACATTGTTTTATGATAGTGAACAAGACAAAAGTGTTCCCAACTCTGCTATTATTTAACAACATTCTCATATATATTCATTCAAATAATCAAGGAAAAGATAGCAACCCTAATAGAAAACCAGGCAAAAGAAATCAACAGACAATTTAAAGAGGAAATCTAAAAGGTTAGGAAGCATAGCAAAATATACTCAAACTCATTAGGACTTATAAAAATTAAAATTAAATAAAGATCTATCATTTACACACATCAGATTGCCAAACTTGGGAAACAATGCTATATATTAGCAGGTTTGTACTTACATAATAGCCCTCATGCACTGCCAGTACGATTGTGACCTAATGTGACCACTCGGGAAACAATCTGTCAGTACTTAGGCAAATAAAGTTTATACATGCATTGTAATCATCAAGACTTCTTTCGGTCCCTGTACCATAAAAACCCTCACACGGGTCCACAAAGGGACACTTAAGAGGCTGGCTGTTCATAGTAACATCAGTTGTCGCAGAGGGGAATTATGAGTTTCTACTTTTTATTTCGGAGGGGAAATGTATGAGAAAACATGACAGAAGCATGCTTAGGCTACTGCACTATACAGCAGTCAGAGTAAGTGGACTTTAAGTAAACAGGGCAATCCATCTAATTTATACATTTAAACAAAGATGCTGTGTTTTTAAGAGGGAAGAATCAGAGTAATATATATAACATTATATCACTTAAATAAATTGCAAGTCAATACACAAAAACCCAGAAATTCACATTTAAAGGAGCCCAATAAGTATAAAGAAATATATCGGGTATACTAAATAGTTGTCTGTGTGGTGGAGGGCAGATGAGAGGACGGAGCAGTGAGAGACAGAATAGATGAAATAAGCAAGAGGGAGAATTCAGGATAGCAGTATTATGGTAAGCAACAACTGAGGGGTATGATTGACTCATCCTCCTATGTCTGACATTAATACAAAGAAGTACAATCTCAATCCATCCTTCAAACTACATCATTATCTATCCCAAGGTACTGCCTGTCATCTCAAGTTGCAAAATTTTGTTCACACCATTCTATCCACCAGGAATGTCACTTCTCCAGTTTATGTTGGAAGTGTCTGAATCCTTCCTTGAGGTTCTATACAAATGCCTTTCATTCGACCGTCTTCTTGACCCTTTCTCTCTACCCTGGAAACAGAAGCAATAGCCCTCCTCTAAAATGCTACCAAAGCTCTTTATGCCTCTTGTTTAGAATTTATCACTTTTAAATAATTATTTATGTGCCTCTCTGATCTCCCTTGGTAGCTCATAATCTGGATTTGGTTTAAATCATTTTTGTATATAGCGAGTACTCAGAAACTATTTATAGAACAGATGAATATATGCGGGTTCTGCAATTCATAAATGGTCCTTGCGGCCAGGTCTTTATATTTCTTTAGTCCTTCCTTCAGAAATCCTCTGTCTTGCTATAATAAAACCTGTTTCTGCTCTTGTGTCCAGCATTCTGAAACCAATTGGGATTTACTAAATTAATCACAAAGTATATTTTTTAAAAAATTCTTCAAATGTGGGTGAGTTCAGTTGCTGGCATTGGAAAATTGCTTTAGAAAGTAAAGCTCTCCTCCTACAAGCTTAGTTCCCTATAGATTTTTGACCTTAGGAGAAGGGTAACACTGCAGGTGATAAGCCAGTTCATGGGGTATGGTTTACTGAATTGCTGACACTTTGATAACAAGGCCTTGGGGCAAAGCTTCATTCACATGATGAGGGATGTTTCATTACCAGGTATGTACAAGTGAAAACTGCTTTAGTCAAAACGTGCAGCTACTTGCTACTGGAATTGATGAAGGTATTGAACAGGTATTAAAGACATTTAAAGTCTGCATGAATTGACTTGGTCTCCCTAGGTTAGATGTCGTCTCAGCTAGTGTTGATATTTTTTTTGTTTTGCTTTGTTTTATCCTAATCAATCAATTCTCATACTTGGTTGATTTTGAGGATTGATGTTGCTTTTTTTATTATTTTTTTCAGGCTCTTTCATCTCTGAGACTCAATTCAGGCATTATTTTCAGGGAGGCCAATGCAATTTCCACTGATGTCAAAAAGCAGAATTATAACTTAATATTTCATGCTTTTCAAGGTTCTACACTGTGTGGCATAACCTGTGATATTTTTCACATAATAGTAAATAACAGAGAAATTACTATTACTAGAATAATAGAAGGGACTTCACTCTATCATGAAGAAATTTCTCCATGATCACTAATGCCATTTGATTGGGTGAAGTGAGCCCTAGAAACTCAATGAGTCACTTAAATAGAAGTTAGAAAGAAATATTTCTTTGGTTTCTTGCCCCAAGGATCAAAGTAGAATTTTCTTTCCATGTGTTTTATTTGGCCAAATATAGGTTCAAAAGTTAGAATGAATGAGCTTGTTACCAAATTTTCTAAAATCGTTTCATAATCTGCTTGATCTCTCCCAGAAGGGATACTTGACTTTTCTAAATGTGATTAAGTTTCAGTTCAAACCTCCTCACTCTTATTACGAACACAGAATTCTTCTTACCTCGGGAATCTCATTCTTCAGAAGAAGCTTGAGGAATTCTGACTAGTTTCAAAAAGAGAGCAGATATGGAGAGGCTAAAGCAATCACTCGCCCCAGATATCTCTTCTCACTATTAATCTTCCAGATTCCCATCATACCTTGCTCAATTTCCGGTACAGCTGTTCACCTTGTATCCTCCTATTTTTCTATTTCTTAATGGTTTTCAGCACACTTTTCATGGGTAATTTTTCCCCTCTAGCTACGGCCAAATAAAACTGCGAAGTTTATTTTTATTAAATCTAACCCGTAAAATATCTCTTGCACATCTCCCCAAGATATCCTCAGTAGTTCTAAATAAGCCCACACTACCTGAGTCCTACTAAACTTTGGGGCCTATTGGCCTGTAAATAAGAAACTAGTTAATTCTGGTTCTTTCTTGGTAGGAGAATTTGTAGCTAGTGGACAAATAGAAAGATTTTCAACGTATATCTTTAACTAAACTTGTAGGACATCTGGGTATTGTAACATGTATAAACATCACTTCTTGAAGATATTAATTAATATTTAAATTTTAAAATATGGGGACTCAGGATTCTACTCTTGGTGATAATAATATTAGGAGATTATGAGATTTAATTTCTGCTACATATTAGTTAGGGATGTATCTTCCCTCTCAAGACCCATAATCAATTAACTCAGGTACGGTACACATCTCCTTTAAGATACCTTTTTTTTTTTCCGTTTTAAACTGCAGACAGTGAATTCTGCTCACATGCTTTTGTATACACGGAGAGCTCTGTCAGTAAGAGTCCCAGAAGAAAAATGTTTCTTTCTCTAGGACAAGCCCCTAGAACTCTAAAGAATAGACAAAATATATATACACATGAGTTCTGTATAAATTATTTATGCTAATATTCTCTGGGAGGTAGTATAACATGGTAGGAAAAAAATACATAGATCTTAGAAGCAGGCAGCCCTGGGTTTGAATCCCAGGGTCCCTGAGCTTATTAGCACTTAACTTTAGGTGATTTTCTTACATTTTCTAGGTTTCAATTTTTTTGATTGCAAATTGGGGATGAGAATAATGTCTAATCTTCTATAGGATTTAATTCTTACACTATAAGGTGAGTGTAAGAATCAAAAGAGTTAAATAAAGTACTTGGAACTGTCCTGGCACAGGCCATGTATTCAATAAACAATTGACCTCTTGCCTATGCGTGCCTTTCATATAGACGACTTCCATTTTTAATAATCACCACCCTAGTCTACTCTACTGCCCCCAGGCCTTGGTAGGAATCTATTCTACTGACCATGTCTTTGAAATCAAAGAAGTTCTTTTAACACCCAGATCTGAGAAGACTTCCTATGGTGATGGTACTACTGGACAGGGTATAAAAGTACCTGCCAATCTTCTCTACCTACCAGCACATTGACACTAATAGTTCATATTTAAAAGTCAACTACTTCATAGTCAGTTCTCTCTCAATAGTTCCACCATGTTATACCATTCTTTTTATCACTCTCCTATCTTAACCTCATGACTCTGTTATAGTATATTCATGAGTTTATCCTACTAGAATATAAGTATATCTGAGGATTAGATCAATGCTTACCTATCTTCGTAAACTAGTCAACTGTTGGTCACTAAATCTTTGTTTTGAGAATATTAGGCACACATCAAATATGTTAAAAAGTGCATTTTCCTTTAAAAATGACTTTATTTCTATAATCACAAAGCTTTGTTCTTATCTAATAACTTGTTCATCAACCAGAAAAATTTTTTTTAGCCTTGATTTTTTCTATTCATCATTAAGTGTTTGCAGTTTAACTCCTTTATTCATTGAACAAAGTGTATTCAATTGTAATTATCCTTCCCAAATTTAATTTTGCTCTTCTGTGCCCACAGCTATCAAAGCGTTTGACCCCCTGGTCTTTCTATATTATTTCTCAGTTCTCCCTGGTATTTGTAACTTCCACAAAGGACCATCTGCAGATTTAATTAACTTGTTGAATCTTCCTTCCAGATCATTAATGAAGTTGTTAAATAAGTTTGATCCCAGAGCTTATGTCTGTGGTATCTTGATGGTCCTTCAACCCCAATTATGCACTACATTTCCTTTTACCATTTTCCCTTATTTACATTCCCCTGGTTATTTCCCAAACCATTGAAAGGCTCACTTCCAAATCATTTGAAATTATATTTCAAATAAAATTTCATGTGAAATAGTTCTTGCTTTTTTTTCTTAAAACCTGACTTAACTATCCTTAGTGGAATGGCAATTTATAGCCCCAATTCCCCATAACATTCTGCAAATTTAAAGAAATAATTCAAACATTTAATATCTTAAATAATGCTCTATTGGTCTTTGAAATTAGATAGATACTCTACTTCCAAAGGGAAAATGTCTATCTTTTCAGGGACTCTCTTTTAATAATTTTTTTATAAAGAATCATTGTCATAGAATACTTATAAAATAAAATTGTATCACTTCCCTTAACTTTTTTCCTTCTAAAAGAGGAAGACATTTTGTATTATCTGACTACTTTCACTGTCAATTATACTGCTATTAATGTGTATAAATTATCATGTCAGCCAGCGTTCCTTGTGATTTTTTATCTGTGGGTCAGAAACAATTTTAGAACTGAGGGGCTATCTTTTGATTAAAGATGCTGGATTAAATACCCACATGGACCTCTACTTTCTCCCTTAAACGCTAATAAAATAATATTAAAGACAAATTCTAAAGGAGATAAACCCTCATGGGCAAAGCACATAGGAGAGGGTACAAGGGCACCATATTTATGAAGCTAGAAAAGAGAGGGATAAATGATAACTCACTCGGAAGACAGGAGAAAATGTCTCATAGCCTGGGATGGAGAGAGCCAAGAAGCGACTTGATTTATTCTATGGAACCCAGTATTTGGTGGCATCAGCTCTCTCTGCAACTAAGGGGGGATAGTGAGGCTAAAAGAGGAAAACCAGTTGGAAATTAGATTAAGAAGCAGTTAGATACTTCAGAGCTGCCCCCTGCCCCCAGCCAGGTTCCTGCCCTTCTCCTGCCCCAGCAAACACGAGAGGTTCATTCTCATCAGAGGGTACCACAAAAAATAAGAACACAGATGAGAAGAGAAATACCATAAAACAGGAGTATCAAGTAAAAATTCACATACCGAATTTTGTAACCCTTTGCCTTATCCTCCTACTTGGCTCTCAGAGTGCTAACAATCAAGTTCAATTCCTCCAGGAATTTAATTAATTCCTTCAGGAGACTGGAAGAACATTCCCTGCAAGATCTGAATTGTTCAAAAGAATGGACCTAATATCATTGACGTTGACATCCTACATACGTAACTGAGTTTTAAATCAACTTTTAAAATGTTTCACTCTTAAAAGTGAGCAGATAGCCAAGGACTGACTACTGGATGTCTGAGAAAAGGCAAAGATAAAAATAAAAAGAAACAAAGGAAGAAAAAAAAAAAAACCCTAGCAGAAAAAAATTAAAAATACCTTAGAGAAAATAGACTCTATTATGTTCTAAAAAATAAGAAAAAAAAAATCTTGCTATTGTCCTTAGAAACATTGAAAAGACACTACTTACAGGAACTCGAAACAATTTTAAAAAGAACATTCAGAAAACAATAATAAAACAAGATAGCAGAAGGAAACAACTTAATTAATTTGGAAGATAACCTGGATAAAATGTCTCAACCACCACCTCCCAAAAAGGAGTAAAAATAAAATAAAAACAAGGGAAAGATGCAAAATAAGGCAGAAGGTAACAATTAAAAAACCAATCTAAAAGGCTTGAAAACCAAATAATAGGAGTTTCAGAAATAAAAAACAAAGAAAACTTAAAGAGCCATCAAAATGATTTTTTAATCCCAGAAATGAAATGAGGAATTTCTAAATTGAAAGGTTCTTCAAAGTGCCCAGTCCATTAATTTAATAATAGACTCAAAAAAGTATATTATCATCAAATTTTATAACACTAAGGATGAAAAAAGAGGCCATAATTTTCCATAGAGAGAAATGGAGATTTCATATAAATGATCAAGAATAGAATGGCACTATACTTCTCAAAAGTTGTACCGGAAAATGTGACAATAGAGTCACAATATTTTACAATATTCTAAAGAAAAATACACTATAATCTAGAATACTATACCCACCCAAACTATCAATTAATTACAAAGAAAGAATAAAAATATGTTGTTATGCAACATTTGAACAACTTATTTCCCATGCATTCTTTCTGAGGAAGCTAATTAAATATATGTTCTGTAAGAATGAGGGTATAACAAAAAAAGAGAAATGCAAAGGATTCAGGAACAGGAGCTCTAACAACAACAGAAAGGACAGTGTTGAAAGGATATCAGACGAAAACAACTGTACTGTGGACCCAAAGAGCTTTCAGTATAGAATGGAGGTCAGAAGGCTCCGGAAAAATTAAAGTTATAAAATATCGAATACATTTGAATGTATTAGAAGGATATTATTATTTGAGGAGAATCTGAGGCTGACACAATATTGAATGAATGAAAAACTGAACAAACAAAAAATTCGATAATCATTAAATCCAGGGAAAACAAACATTTGTGTAATAAAGGAAGAGTAATGATAGCTAAGTTCATAGCCCACCTATAAATATCATTTACACAGACATAATAAGATAAACACTGAATATTGATCTAACCAATATTTTAGAAGAGGGAAATGGGAAGCGTTTGGGTATGTAAGTTTGTGTGTGTGTGTGTGTGTGTGTGTGTGTGTGTGTGCGCGCGCGCACGCGCGCGCATTATCAGTGAGAGGTTGAAAAAGAGCTAAATCCTCATCTTCCATGATGGGAAGTCAAGGTAGAATACCTAAAACTGAAAAAGTAAAAAATAGTAATATAAATGTATTATTATTATAGATATAGGTAATAAAATGATTGCGAGAAGGAATAGAGTAGAATAAGTGCAAAGAATTGCTGTTGGTTATAACTGGTCTTATAGAACTACTTGATTTTTCAAACTGTGTGCTTTAAAAAAGAACAGGTAGTTCAGTCAACAGAAAGGCAAAAGACTTACATAGGTACTTTACAGTATAGTAAATCCAAGTGGATAATAAGCATATAATATATGTTCAACTATATTAGTCATCAGTAAGTGCAAAATAAAACTATAATACCATACTACCAGTATGGCTAAAATTAAAAAGACAGATAATAAATAAGTACTGATAAATTTATGATGCAACTGGAATTCTTATTTATTGTTATTGGGAATATAAATAGATATAACCACTTTGGGAAGCTGTTGGCAGTATCCATTAAAATTTAGATACATAGAAATACATACATATGGTCACCCAAAAATATGTACAAGAATATTTACTGTAACAAAATAACCAAAACTGGAAACAACCCAAATATTCTAAATGGAATAGATAAATACAATTTAATATATTCACAAAATAAAATAGTCTTCCACAATGAAAAATACAAATATCAACTATTATAAAAGCAACATCATGAATGACTTTCACAAATCTAATGTTGAGCAAAAGGAGTCGGACAGAAAAGAGGCCATATAGTTTGATTTCACTTGTATGATATTCAAATCTGGTCTACAGTGTTAGAAGTCAGGATAGTGCTTCCTCTTGGTGGGGTCTTGGAAGAGGACAGGAAAGGGGGCTTGGAGATGCAGATAATGTTCTATTTTTTAATCTGGGTTCTGTTTTCAGAGGTGTTTTTGATTCACAGAAATTCATTGTGTTGCACACTCATGTTTTATATGCTTCTCGTATTTCCAATTTTTTTTTATTTCAGAATATTATGGGAGTACAAGCATTTAGGTTATGTATACTGCCTTTGCACTGCCCAAGTCAGAGCTAAGTGTGCTTCTTCTATGTAAACATTTCAATAAAAGTTTTCTAATATTTTGTGAGTTTTCCAGACTTTCTGCTTTTCCATCTTTCTATACTCTTAGGATTATTTCAAGGCTTGAGAGACAAGTGACTGTGGTATTTCCACCTATCTGGAGACCAAGGATCTGGAAAAATTTCAGGCTTGCCAGACAGTGCTTGACATCATTTTACTGAAAGAGAATACCATAATAATTTGCTGACAGTAAATTAAAAAGTACTTAAAACTGCAGTTCACAGTCCTTCAGTTCCAATCAACGGTCCACTCCAAAAGGGACTGTTGGGCAACTTAAGAACCAGGGAAGCACCACATCTGGCCAGGCTTGTCTGGATCAGGGATGTGCTGCTGTGAAAGACCAGGGCATGTGTTGGGAGGAAGAGAGGACTTGCTTACCTTTCGGAAATGAACCATATAGTTTATGTATAAGAAATATTTTTCTACAGATGTTAACACATCTGTTGTTTAGAACATGCTGTGCAAATCCCACATGTTCTCATTTATATTTCCTACAGTTAACACCTTAGTGTGGGAAGAATGGAACCAGCAGGAAAAGGATGGAAGAAAAATGGTTAGGATATATACTATCATTCTGGTTTGAAGACATTATGGGTTAATAATTACTATAAACATTTAACAATATTTTTAAGGACTTTTTTAGGGGAGGAAGAGAAGTTAAACCTGCTGGTTATGCTATGGGGACGGGTGGTAGGGAGAAACAGAAAACAAATAGACAGGCAATTAAATGTGATATATTCATATTTTCTGAAAGTCAAACCAAGTCAATATGGAGTGCATTGGAGGGAACCTAATCTTGATTAAGGAGTCTGAAAATTAATTCTGAATAAAAGCTTATGTTAAGATCCATGCGACAGAACAGGGGTAGATGAGAACTGGATACTATGGGAAGAAGGAGGAAGGTAGAGAAAGAGAAGCTAAAGATTCCAGAAGAGCAAATGGGCAGAAGCCTGAAGAAGGAAGATTATTGCTTTGAGAAAACCTGACAACATTCAGTGCAGAAAGAGTATTGATTATAAATTGGAATGGGGCAGGTGCCCAGATAGAGTCATCAATACTACTACAAGGAGGTTGGAGTGTATGCCAAAGGCACTGGAAACTATTGAAGGTTTTTCAGCATGGAAATAATTTAATTATATTTTATAAAGATTATACTAGCTTCAATACAGGAAGAATATTTCTGTGAGAGAAGAGTAAGGCTCAGAGTCTGGAGACTTGTTTTCTGACATTATTTCAAGCAAAAACCAAAAATGGTCACTGTGGTTTAGACTAGGCAGTAGGATTGAGAAAAAAATAGATGTGTCATGGTGATTGACTGAATGGAAAAGTGAGGAAGGAGGAGAAACCAAGGATGACCCTATAACTCTAACTATATATGATCCAAAAATATCAGGGATGAAGGTGTGTGATTGACAATAACAATTTTTTCATTCTTCCCAAGGCATACCACTTCCCAAGACACTATTACGGCTTTGAAAACTAATACAAAAACTAAAAAGGACTCTTCTTGTTAAATTATGTATTTATTCAACAAATGTTTTGAACCTTCCCACAGGGGTGAGGAACCTGCAGCCTCAAGGCTACATGTGGCCCTTCAAATCCCCAAGTGTGGGCCCTCCACCAAAGCCCAACTTCACGGAACGAATCCCTTTTATGATTTGCTTTGTAAAATTTGGATTCCGTCAAAAGGCTGCACTCAAGGATTCAGAAGGCCACGTGTGTTCCCAAGACCACAGGTTCCCCACCCTTCCTGTCCTCATGGAGTTCATATTCTGGCTGGGTAGTAGAACCAAACAAGTACTATGGTGTTGGAGGATGATGAAAGGTTCTGAAGAACAGTAACACAGTGACAGGGAGGAGGAGACGTGTTAGTTAGTGGACAGGGGTCTGTCGGAGGAGGTAACATGTGAGCAGAAACCTTTAGGACATGAGGGAGTTGACTGTGAAAATACCTGGGAGAAGAACATTCCAAGCACACCAAACGGTAAGGAAAACATAACACATTGTAGGAAAATCAAGAAGAAGATAATGGCTGGAAAAAGAGAATAAAAAGTGAGAGAGTGCACATTGAATGGTAAGGACAGAGAAGTAATAAGGAAGCAGGCCAGAGCACGTGGAGTCTTGTAGGCCATTGTAACAATTTTGACTTTTACTGAGTGAAAATGGGAGCTATAGAGAATTTAGAGCAGAGGAATGCCAGGATCTAAATTGTGTTTTAACTACGTCTCCTTGGCTACTATGTTAAAAAGTGACTATAGGTGAATAACTGTGGAAGGGAAATGAGCTAGGAGGGTTTTACCGTAATCTAGATTAGAGATGATGATGATGTCTTATGCAAGGGTGGCAGTGGTGGATATCATATGAAGTGTGGATTTTAGATATATTTTGAAGGCTAAGCCAAAGGATTTGGATGTGCAGTGCAAAAGAAAGAAGAAATCAAAGATGATTTCTAGATTTCAATCCAAAGAAAGTGAAAGGATAAATTTTGCCATCCACTGTGATAGGGGAAGACTGTTAGAGTTTGAGGGATGAGAAAATCAGGACTATTCTGGATTATTGGAGACCCTCATAACCAAACTTTTCTATTATTTTATATTAATATCAAAAATTTATGATCAATAGATAAATATGTATGTGTTTTATAGGCACAGAGACCACTTCAAACAATAGCTCAGAGATTTATAAAAATAAAGTACATTTCAGTGACTGGAAATAGCTTAGAATGGGCTGGAGTTTAAAATTTATGTTAAGGAGAATTAGGAGATAAAGCCAGAGAGGCAGGCAGAGGTCCAATCATAGGAGTTGTTATATTTTATGCTATTGAATTTGGACTTTATCTTTTAAGCACTGAGGAGATACTGAAGGGTTTTTCTTAGCTAGATTTTCTTTAATAATATAATCTTCCAGGATCTCCCCTCACAGACTCAATCTATTTGGCTAAAATTGCTGCCACCCATAGATAACTTCAAGGTTTCTGTTAAACTGGAAAATGCTTTAAAACCACATTAGCCCACCAAGGCAGAAACTGCCTATCTTTTCAAGCACTACCATATTAAATGCATAGATATGCCTCTTTGGTTCATCATATTTTGGACCTAAGTGAGCATTTTCAGACAAATACCTTTTCTAATCAGTGATTCCTACTAGGAGAGAGTGATGCAAATCATTAAGAATTATATTCCCTCTAACTCAGGCTACTGGCTTCAATTAGCCTTTTTCCACATGATCTATAATGTAGTACATATTCTTAGATATAAAGATTTATGGTTAGTTACTAGGGGAAGTTTGTAATTTCTGAGCTCTAGTTGGTCATAGTTTTACAGAAAGCTGGATTTCCTCTATATTTAGTCATTGTGCTTCAAGTTATAATGGTGTTTATATTTCCCGGGGCATAAGATTAAAAACGAATGTATGACCCAGACTCTTGACTTTCGCAGTTCAGTAGTGTGGGCTTGCCTGGTGGGAAGAAATAGATGCTTGTCATCTAAATAGTCAGGAATTGCTCTCTGAATTACTAACTAGACAAGGCAATACCTAATTTTATTTGATGGAGAATGACAATTTATTAAAAAGATTAGCTCCATTCACTTATGGCAAAGGTGCAAACAGCTTTACGGAAAGACAAAATGGCAAAGCTGGTGGAAATACACAAAAATTTCTGTGCAAATTTGTTAATGGCACCCCCCATCCTTAAGATATCTTTAAAATTTTAAAAGACACTTAGATTTATTTTACATAAGATTTGAATTGGAGTTATTACAACTTGTGATATAAAATGAAAAGATTGGACATACGAAATTTAGGGTCCTTTTCTATACTCATTCATTCATTTATCAAATAAATATTTAATTCAAATGTAATAGGATATTAAAATTAGATTTGTCTCCTGTCAGAGTTTTGATAGGTAATAATATAAAAGTTGTTAAGGACTCCCACCTCCCCAAGCTGGGTACTAAAATACCTTTACAACATTTGTAAAAATCAGCTGTGCCTGCATTATCCATTAACCACCTTCCATGTGCTTGGACGATTACTCCCATTGTACATGAGTAATCTGGGGTTTCCCCTAGTCATGTGGCTAGGTAGTGGAATCTAGGAACAGAATTCAGTTTTCCTGGTGCCAAATTGAGAATGAGAATATTTGTCTTTCTTGATTGAATTTGGGGATTCAACAAAGAACTAAGAAAATATTTGCAGAAGCGGGGTCACCTTTTGAATGAGATTTCAGATCTTCCTATGTACAAAGTCTCCTATGCTATCAATAATACAATGAAAACTTGGTGTTAAATCTTCCCTTTCAACTCCAAGAAATGTGAGAAGGGGCGGGGGGAGAACAATACCAAAAAAATCCTTTCCAGGGATTTTTAAATGTTAAACATGCCACTATTTCTGGTGCTGAATTAAGTCATTCTTTCCCCAGAGCAGAACTCTTACATAAACTAATGTATGTTAGCTTGATAAGATATTACATTAAATGTTTATGGGAACAGAGAGAAGATGAGCTGGAAAGATGACTTGAATAATAACACTTTATGTTCAAATGGTATAGGGAGAGGCTGTAAGAGCTGGTAGAAGGACCAGAGAGACTTCGGAAGCAGAAGATCAATGTAAGGCATGGCTCTACCATTTAGCTGCTGAGTATCCTGAGTATCTCTGGGTTTCACTTTTATCCCCTGGTTAACTGAAGATAAAATTACGAGCAGCTATAATTTCTGGATGCCTACCCTGTGCCAGGCACTCTAGCAAGTGATTTAAATAGACTATCTCATTTAATCTCACAATAATATTATGAGGTAGGTAATACTGATATCCCCTTTTTAGTGGCCAGTTGAAACCTGAAAACATTAAGTGTATATGATCCAATGTCATAGATCCTGGTAAACAGCAGCACCTCAACTTAAACTGAGCCAGTATGACTTCACAGACTGTGCTCTTAACCCCTATTTTGTTTACTCTAATCCTGCCTTAGGCACAATAAATGTTGAAAGGAATATATAAAACAATGTACATCATCAAATAAAATATTATGGCTCATTACTCTCAGGAGAACATAATTTACTTGGCCTCCTATGTGATCTGTTGGGCTTAATTACCCTTAGGCACAGATAAAATTATCAAGAGGCAGCAGATTATAATGCAAAGTGTATGAAATCTGGATTCAGTTGTATATGAGTTGGAATCCCAACTCCATTATTGACTGGCTGGATGACACTTAGAGAAGTCCTCATATACGTCCAGAAGGATGAAACTAGCTGCCCCACAAAAACTAACAAATGCAAAAGTTTGGGGCTCATAATAGATGTGCAGTAGCTTAATGCAAGTATCACTTCATGGAGGCAGATCTAGTATTAGAACTCAGACCTCTGCTTTTCAATCCAGTACTGTTTTCACTATTGCAGGCTACATCTTTAGTTTCTAGTTCAAACTCTGTGAACAAAATACATTGATCTCTACTGTTAGTTGAAATGACTTGAAAACTTGTTCTTTGTCCAGGAGAAGAGACTAAAAATTACTTGAGGTATTTTTACATATGTCTGAAACCCAGCAAAATGATTATCCTAGCAGAATCAAGGACAGGGTTGTGAAATAACTCCAAGTGGCTCTGAAGGTTGAGTGGCAACTCCATTTTGTATCCAAGGGGAAGTGTGTTGAATCTTTAGCCCAATTTCTCTATCGCAGCTGAAGGAAGAAGAGTGAGTGGGTGGAACTGAAGAGAGGAAGAAGGTACTGAACAATGACAAGACTTCTCAGCTGCTCTAAACATGAATGACCACAGTCTTAGTGGGTTTAAGTTCCTCTCACCTCCCAGTTCAACGACCCTCGTCTGTCATTCTTAATTTCTGGCAATATTCAGTGCAGAAAGTTTTTCTACCAAACTCACATTCATCTACCTTCATGGAATTTTAAAAGAGTGTCTGCGTCCATCCTTTTACAGGTGGGTTTAACTGGATGGACAACCCAGAGAACCATCAAATCCTCATATTTCCTTTTTTTTAAATGATGCCACAAAAGCCCTGCTTACACCTTTCTGGGTAGCTGCACAACAAAGTGGCAACTTAATAGTACACGTTGTCATTTACTGAGCACGCACCATGTGCCAGACAACCTGAGAAAGCTCAGGTTGAGAGAAGTTAAATAATGTTCCCATCTGCTATGAACTTGAGGAGGTACTTTCACGTTCATTTTCCTCCCAGATGCCCTCCCCACAGTTCTGTGATAATTGGAGAGGAAATAGAAGAAATATTTCTTCTTTGTTATGAGAATGGAAATTTACTTACCCTCTGAAAAATTCTTAAAATCTCCCCCCAGAAACAGAGATGGGCAGAGCAATCTCAAATAGATGAATGCTGATAGAGAGCTCTCAAATTAGGGGTAAGATTTGAAATTTGGAAGAACATGGAAGTTTTTCTTTCTGGCATTAGTTTTACCTGGCGAATGGACAATATACTCTAGACAAACTATTACCCTCTGTATACACATTTGTAAGTCCCTGGGGAGAGAAAAAGATAATAGAATAAATTATTCTGCAAAAATTTTCCATTTAGGGAATGTTAAAAGACCTCCAGTAACTGAGAAAAATGAAGTCCTTTTTTGACTTTTATGTTCTCTTTATTTTAAACTTAAAAGAAATCATTTCTTATTATAAACTATTTAAATTTGTTATAGAAAAAATTTAAAAAATAGAATATCAGATAAGCAAAATAGGAAAATAATGACTACTGAAAATTGTACTGTGAATGGATAATACTGTTAAACTTTTTTGCTATTTATTAATATCCCTGAATATTCTTGATCAGGTACTTCTTATACTTTAAAAAGGCTTAGAAACTGAGAGGTTCAATGTCCATATGAATTTATTAACTAATAGTTACATAAATGAACCTATTTCTGAAGCAATTGTGGGAACAAGTTAAGGTCTGCTATTTCTACCAACAGCTTGCTTTTTCAATTATTTTACACTAGACTGTAGTCTAGCCTATAGCTTGGATAGCCCTGTTCAGCTGTCAGAGTTTGAGTCACAAGACGCTGGGGACACCTAATACCTCCTTATATTTATTTATATGACACCTAATATCCCCTTGTATTCATATAATATGTAAGGGAGGACATGTTGTATAATTGGCTGGCTTATCTATACCATAACAAATAACCATCTTGATTTATTTCCCTGCCCAAATTCCTACTAAAAAGTGATTGATCAAGTAGTTTTTTCATATAGAAAGCATTTTAGTGTAGGTCCCCTTAAGATGTGTCTAAGTTTTATATTATAAGAGAAATTATCTTATCACACACATTTAAAATTTTCTTCTAAAAAAAGGATAAAGTATTTTCTCTTGTTCCAGAACACAAGGGTGGGAGTCAGGTATTCATTGGGTGGCGCTGGAGAATCCACATGTCTATTTCATCAATCAGATAGGGTAGATATAGAGCAGGCCCAGTTTCCACGTCAATCTAGTTCCTAAAACTAGAAAAAGATGTGTGCCCCCCACCCCACACACACAGAGCACATGATGGACATCAGCCAGCCTCTGGATCCTGAAAGGTCAAGAATTTTCTAATTACAGTAAACCGTATGTACTTCTAAAACTGCTCAAGCAAGGCTTAAAAACACTTTCATTGTCTAAAAGATGCTTACATTTTAATATTATTATCAAGTAATACTAAGACATGTTTACCTAAAAAAATTATATTCTTTTAAAAAAAACTTTTAAAAATGTTACATCTAGGCCAGGAGTAGTCAATGGGATAAGATTTTGCCTTGCAGGGGATATTTGGTAATGTCTGAAGATTTTTTTTTTTAACTTTAGCAGGGATTTTTTAAATAAAGTTTTATTTAATTTTGAATGTTCTCACTACAAAGAAAATGACAGATGTTTAAGGTGATAGATATGTTGACATTTTGATTGTCACAACTGGGGATAGAGGTGCTAATAGCTTTTAGTGGATAAAATCCAATGATGCTACTAAATATCCTATAATACACAAAATAGCCCTCTACAACAAAGCATTATCTGGTCTAAAATGTCAATAGTGTCAAGGTTAAGAAACCCTAATCTAAACCTAGCTCCATATCTAATATTTAATCCATACTTGTTGCTGTTTGCAAATTTGCAAGTAGAAATACAAAGTAGAAAACTTAGTCTCACTTCTTGGAAGATGATGTTCTGCTGCTTTATGACAGATAACATATTTCTGGATATAGTGTAGCTCCTTGATTTTAAATGTGAAGAGTCTCCAGGAGAACTTCATGTTGTTTCAGTGTGTTTTGTGGTTGGCTACATTACGTCAATGTGGCATCCTCTCTTTTTAACTCTTAGCAAGGATGAGAAGAGCTTTCACCAGAAGCCCTTTCCTCTTAATATCTTAAGAGTAGTGAAACTACTCTTCTTTTTTTCTCCCCCTCAAAACTTTTTTTAAATTTCAGCATATCATAGGGGTACAAATGTTCAGGCTACATATATTGCCTTTGCCCCATCCAAGTAAGAACTTCAAGCGTGTCCATCCCCCAGAGGGTACGCGCTGCACCCATTAGGCGTGAATATACCCATCCCCTCCTGCCCCCTCCCACCTGCCTGACAAAACTACTCTTCTTACTGATTCTTCACTAATCTCTCTCTTTACACATGTCCATGTTCATTGTAAAACCAAATCAAAGCTAAGCACAGAGAGAAGGAACACTCAAAGGGGAAGATAAATACTAAGATAACATGTTGTTCAGAAACCAAAGGAAGTAAAATGTTTGCTTATCTGGAGTGGAGTTATAAAAAGTTTGAGTTTATCAAAATCTCATCAGTGGAAAGTAAATACAGAGTTGTTCATCTTTGTGTTACATACCAAACACGAGTGCAATTGTTAACGTCATTATATTCCAGGTAGGCATTTGCTTTAGCAAATGATTTCAATGATTTAACTAAGTTCACTTGAATATCACAAGCAATGAATAAAACCGGTAACAAGGAGGGCCAAGGGAACATGTTTAAGACTTAATATAAGTGGATTCTCTATAGCTCAAATGGGATCATTTAGTTAGTTCTCAAATAAAAACAAATCAAATAAAAGATTTAGTATAATCGTGCCACAAGACATTTACAATGTATTTGCATTTTTCCTTTGGCACTTTGAGTCTCAAGGCATCTAGTACCACTATTCAATGGCAAATAGACTGACTTAATGTTTATTGCTAATGACCAACATGCCAAAATAATTCAGACAAGATATGGCACAGATTTTCAGTGTTTATCCTACAATTAAAATAGATCCCTCACATATAATTGATTGAGAAATACTTGCTTTATTTTTTCCATGAAAAATCTCATGCAATTAGAATACTGACAAATATTAAGTAGAATGACTTTGCTACAGAGAAACCTTATTTTATTGTACTGCATTTTTTCCTTGGGATGATTGTGCAAGAGTTCAAGAATATGAAATTCTCAATCTCAACTTTGATATTTATACAGCCACCTATGGCCTGCCTAACTATTTTACTTTTGCCTCTGGTCTTGATTTGTTTCTTTTCTATATTTTTCCTGCTCCACATTATGGGCCAGGGTGTCAGTACTTGTTCATTCACCCTCTTATTGAGCAAAGAAAAGGACAAAGGACAAATCAACAAGGCATAAGAAACCATAATCAATTTTTCCTGGGCTGCCACTGACCACAGGCCCTAGTCTAAAGTAATGTTTTCCCCCATTATTTATAATGTAAAAAAGAAGAAGAAGAAGAATTTTACAGTAGATGCTGTGGTTAAATATCCTGTGCTGCTTGGTGAAAACGCAGATTGTGAACCTCCCCCCACCCCACCGATATTCTAATTCACCTACTCTGGAGAGGCAGCCCAGGAATCTGTATTTTAACAAGAAGTCCATGTATTATCCTTGAAAAACACATGCAAGGTTTGACAGTACAGGCTCAAGTATGCAACTTGAGTTTTATTCTCAGTTCTAGTAATTGCAGAAGTTACTTACCCTAGATAAGCTTTTGTTTGCCATCTATACAATGAGAGTAATGATATTAATAATATCTCCTTTGTTCTTAATATTAAAATGTTCATTTAAAAAGCCTGATGCATAATTAGTACATAATAAATGGCACATAATTAGTAGTAGTTTCCATCATCATTGACATTATTGTCATCATCATTCTCTTCCCATTAATTCTTGTATATTCATTTTAGGGAACTATGGCAGTAGTAGAGGAAGTAATGAGAATCCTTTGGATATATATATTTTTCATTTTAGAAAACCTACTTAAAATAAAATGTGCTGCAATAAGGGTATGTGTGCTAAGTTGTCACTAAGTTTGTTTGCTTTGGGCAAGAATTCTTCAGCTCCACGTGGTAATTCATGCTACTCAGAGGCAGTACTTGGCTCTTTTACTTGTCTTTTTAAAAGATAAACCAATTAATTATTATTTAACATGTGATTTGATTTGTTGATAACATCACAAAATATGGAGACTGACAAAAAAATGGCTTATTGATTTCCTTGTTGAATAATTTATGTAGTTAACTTTTGACATATTTTTAAAAGGATTAGGCTTCCTTATAAATATGCAGTGCAATGTAACACATTCGTCAGGGTGGGATATAATAAATGAGCTCTTTTTAAAAAATGTATTTTCTAAATGCAGAAGATTTTAAACATGTACGAAAGAACTCAAGACCTTTGCTTTTATCTTTAGCATCAGATGAAGATACCTCCCCCGCATCTAATAACAGGGATAATGACAACATCCTATTTCTATTTTTCTGTGCTATGATCTGAGAAGCAGCAAATGTGTGAAATTCCAGACTTGGGAAAACACAATGCAGTGATTTTAGCCTAATAAAACACATGAGAAAATAAACTGAAATATTCACTTTTACTTGGCATAAACTTCTTGCTTGAAATGACACGTATATTGGCATTGAACATTAAATTTCATCTATACACAGACAGGAGGACTTCTCCAATCAATAAGAGAGCTAGATAGTTCCAAGTGTAAACAAATATTTATTGCAAATAGAAAGGTGCGCATAATGGAAGCTTACTTATACTAATTGGTTTATATTATCTGGTCTATGAATGATAATGTTCCTAATAAACCAATATTAGAATAAAATCCCAAGCACACCAATAAACCTGCTGCTGGAGTTATTTAATGAGCTACACAAGGAGCATGTGCTGCAAATTTAGATTCCATTGACAAAGCAGGCTGTTATAATTCCAATAGCTGCGTGTGATGCTACCCAATAGATGATAAGTGGGGCAGGCCAGTTCATCAAGCTTTATCTCTAATTAGCACTAAAAACACGCACTGCAAACTATAGCAGAGAAAAAACTTGACCTTGCTAAATTAGACACTTTGGAGCAAAGGCAAATGAAGCTCTGTTTTCAAAGAGAGAAAGCCTATCGTGCAGTTATTGAAAGGTACCCACTTTATGAGAGTCACATCGACATCAAAAACCATGTATCAAGTCAACCCACAATGCTGTATTGTTACAGAAAGAGCTTCCATTCTTTCTGAATCGATTCTTCCACCCATCTTTCTCCCTAATCCCCCCAAACCAGGCTAGATTACCTTTCTCACAGTGGCTTCCTGTGAATCCAGCTGGACAGACACATTTGTTAGGAGCCACACAAGTTCCACCATATCTGCAGCCCTCTTCACAGAATGCTGTTGCAAAAGAAAGAAGGATTTCTCTCAGATAAAATGCAATAGAGAATTCATGGTAAACAGCATGAGCATTGAAACAATTCTTTCTTTGTTGCACATGAAATACATGTCTGTGTTGATATATTTTTAAATTTCCATACACAAAAAGAAATAAATGTAATAATATCTACTTCACTGATTTGTATGAAATCAATTCAAACAATGAATGTGAAGTGTTCAGCATAAGTCTGGCATGTGCTAAATGGTGGCTAGTGTTAAGAGTTATTATTGTTACTATTATTGATATATTTAAAATCCAACAGGATAAATTAAGTAACTAGAAAATGTAGGGTCAGAGTAAAGGCAAAGGTTTTTTCAATGCTCACTATTATGTAACCTATTCTTTTTCAGTAAAACATCTTTTATGACAATAAAAATCTTCTTTTTCAAAAAAAAGGTTTTGGTAATTGATACAACTTTTGATAACATAATAAATTTGACTAACCTCTTACTTTTGAATACATAAGCTGTTTCCAATATCTTGGTGACAAAAACAATGCCTTGTTCTTATAGCTAAAATTCTTAATGCATGTCAAATTATTCCTTTAGGAAAATGCCTCGATGTGGAAATCCTGGTTGAAAGGGTGCAGGCTTTCTTAAGTTTTTTGATAAACATTGCAAAGTTATTTTAACTCTTCCCAGTGCTATCCTGCTAGCATTCCAGACCAGATTAGTTTCCCTTATTACACACTTGCATAGCATAGAATAGCATAGCTCCACACACGCTTCATCGCAGTATTAAATATTAATATAATCGTAAATTTTCATGTAATTGATTACCATCTCCTGCCTCATCCGTTAGACTAGAAGATCCATAGTAATATGTAGGATATTTTTTTTTTTACTCATCACTGTATCCTAGCCTCCATATCTGGTCACCCAGTAGATGCTCAAAAAATATGTATTGAATGAATGAATCTACATCTTTCAGGTTGCTCTGATAGAAAAACTCTTGCTCTAAAAATTCTGTGACATTCCCATCCAGAATCATTTATTATCAAACCTTGCTAGATAACCAATAACTTAGTATACTTAAGCCTGCAAAATTTCTGATTAAACAAGATGATTACAACTGTTAACCCTGAGTTTGTTTTATTCACATGAGAGCTAGATGAGCAAATGTTTCAAATTTTAATTGTAGTTAGAAAATGCTACCCTGGAAAAATGTCATCGCTGTATTTTGCCAACATCACATAATTAATATAAATCTAACTTTAAAAAGCCACATGTCGTGTTTAGATAGTTTAACACTAGTCCAAGTACATGAAACTTCTCACAATATTGTGGTTTTCCACATCGTTTAAAATCCGTTGGACGATTTAACATTCTTTAGCTTCAGCAATTAATTTGAGTTCCTTTGCCTCTGCCAGGGGACAGTGTGTACCCTGGAATTCAAATACCATTTCCTATTTCTGGCATCTTAGTACACTTAGCCTATGAAAAAAAGATTTAGACAGTATGTGCTTTGGTATGTTCATCGCGAAAACAAAAATATATAACATACATGTATACAAATGTATCTGAAATCTCTTGTCCCCAAAATCATACTTTGTGGGCTCTGGTAACTGACATTTCAAATAAGATATTTAAAGTATAGCTCTGCATTGATGTTAATATCAGAACAGGAAAGTGTTTTTGCAAGCTAAAAATAACAGATGAAAAACCGGCAACAAAAAGTTTCAAGTGCCACCAAAAGAAGGCAGGGGCTTGGAAACAGGAGGCTTAGCTTGGATTTCTTTAGTGCACATTTGAAACAGGACTTCATCTAAATCCTGCAGACCTCGTTAGGAGACTTGGTGCTATTTCATAGTAGGTATGCATGCTGGATTTACTCAATCCTTAAGTAGAAATAATAATACAGTAGAAGATTTTATGCAGAGAGCATTAGATGTTTTTAATGTCCTAATAACGTGCAGATGTCATAATAAATAGGGTACTATGAGGATGAAATGAGTTAACATTTGTAAAGAACTTAAAATGGTGTTTGGTGCATAGTTAGTGTTACATGTGTCCTGTTAAATAAAATTAATTTATGCCGATATCATTATAACTACGAAGCACGGACCAGGAACACATTGTCTAATACCCAGACAATATAAACCCAAAGTCCCAAAACAACAAATGTTGGCGTGGATGCGGACGGATAGGAACACTCATACATCAATGGTGGGACTGCAAACTAGTGCAACCTCTGTGCAAAGTAATATGGAGATACCTCAAAGAACTAAAAGTAGAACTACCATTTGATCCAGCAATCCCATTACTAGATATTTACCCAAAGGAATAAAAGATATTCTATAAAAAAGACATCTGCACTAGAATGTTTATAGCAGCCCAATTCACAATTGCAAAGATGTGGAAACAACCCAAGTGCCCATTAACACATGAGTGGATTAATAAAATGTGGTATATGTATACCATGGAGTACTACTCACCATAAAAATATGGTGAACTATCTCTTGTATTATCCCAGATGGAGCTGAAGCCCATTCTTCTAAGTGAAATATCATAGAAATAGAAAAACAAACACCACATGTACTCACCATTAAATTGGTACTAATTGATCGACACTTATGTGCACATGTGGAAGTAACATTCACCATGTATTGGGCGGGTGGGAGTGCAGAGGAGGGCATGGGTAAATTCACACCTAATGGGTGTGGTGCACACTGTCTGGGCAATGGGCACCCTTGTAGCTCTGACTCAGGTGGTGTAAAGGCAATTTATGTAACCAAAGCATTTGTACCCCTGTAATGTTCTGAAATAAAAATAATAATCATAAAATAAATGAACCCATCATACAAGGTGTTGAGTTTCACCAAGATGGGTTTAAGGCATCCCTTTTTATTCATGCTGGCTTTAGTTTCTAA
This sequence comes from Avahi laniger, assembly GCA_963575035.1. Taxonomy (NCBI): domain Eukaryota; kingdom Metazoa; phylum Chordata; class Mammalia; order Primates; family Indriidae; genus Avahi; species Avahi laniger. The sequence goes on from CAUYSK010098761.1 coordinate 61,193, forward strand.
TAAGGGTGGTATTGGCCCCTATCATTGCAAGTATCTGATAGGTGTTACTGTTTCCATTACAAAACTGATGAAACTGAGGCTCAGAATTCAAGTGCCCTGTCTAAGCCTGCATAGCTCATAAGTGACAGAGACATGAATCAAGTAAGGACATCTTTGCCTTTAAAAAATCTTACCTCTTTCTTACTTGTTACAGCGCAGGTTTATCTTTGATCAGGTATTCACAAGGGTAGGTTTATTTATTTATTTCTGGATAATTTCATGAGGGCTAAGGGAATTGGCTAAAAATTAAAAGGAAAAAAATATGCCCAAATTTCACATGTTGCATTAAAAAGTCAAGATAGGGAGCTGTTCACGTACCTATGATCTAATCTCTATTTTTATCTGAGACCAGTCATGTTTCTCCCAATCTAGGCATATATTATTTTAAATAAATTTTAACTGGAATAACAAAGAAATTCATTGCCTATTTACATCTTAGACAATATAACAAAGTAATTTCAAAAAATACAAAAGGCAATAAAGAAAATATATGTGATCCAAAATGTAAACTACTTGGGAGAAATTAAGATCACTTCAACTTTTTTTTAAATATCTCATAAAATATCAAAATACATTGACATATCTTATTCTAAAGACTGTGGATGGATTATTTCTATCAGATAGGCTCTTCTTGCTCACCCAACAACCTAGCGCTTCAAAGAAAAGAACTCACAGACGGAGGACCTGTACTTTGCACAACATTATTTAGTTGATGGTAGAACCAAAACAGACAGCAGGGTCACTGCTACATTCTCTTTCTAGTTCACGAACAGAGGAACTGGTAGAAATTATATGGTCTAAATTCTGGCTCTATATTTATTAGCTGTGTTATCTACAGCAAATCATTCCACCACTCTGTGCCTCCGTTTTCTTAAGAGTAAAGCAGTAATGATAACAACGCCCATGCTGTGAGAGTTAACTCAACTACCAACATAAACCACTCAACATAAAGCACAACAAATGGAATGTGCTCAAGAACTAGACATGTGTATTATTATCATCAGGACTCTCCTTTTCCAGATAACAATACTACTATGATGGACCAGTTGCCATTCAAGATTCTGAAGATGCAGCAGTGAGTAAGGAAGAAAAGGTCCCTGTGTTGTGGAGCTTGTTCTTTAGTGAGGACTTGTCGTCATTTCTTCCTTGATTTAATGACTTCCATAGTGTCATGTGGTTTGTAATGGAACTTGGAAGCATAGCTCCTTTGCAAACTCAGAGAAACTCAGACACCGTGGGTATGTGACATAATATGTTGCTCCTCTGTCAACCACTACCCAGATTCCGAAGCATGGCGTAAATAGGTTGCAGATACACAGCAACATAACAAACCTGGATCTGTCATTATAGTGCCATTTTTTATTAACTTATCGCCCTGGAGGAGGTGTTGGATTGGATCAAATCTAAAATGATATGCTTCTATTTTTTAAAAAAAAAAAACAAAATTCTTTTCATTGTGCAAGAAAATAAAATCACGAAACTCAAAGCTGAGGAAGATTTAATCCACAGAAAGAGTACTGTTTATATTCAAAAATTCTCGGCATGTGAAATAAAATTTGGACGTTAAGGGAACAGAATGAGAAGGTAGGTTTGCAGATGCCAGGTTTGTGGATGCCCAGTATCATCACCATTTGCTCAATTTGAAAAAAATAGTTTTACACTAATAAAAAGTAATGGCCCTTTACATTCTAAACACTTCTCATGATCCTCTTAAAGTTTGTTGGCATATATTTAGTTCCTAGGGACACTGAAACCCTGGAAAAATAAGTAAACATACAAATTTCAACATCATCTGTTAGAAGGAAACCTTTTCCTCCCTCCTAGTTTCCTTGAGGAAGCATTTTTCTTAAGCTAATTTTTGACCTCTCTCTGCCAACTTTACTCATTCCACCCTAGGGAGGTAGAGGGATTTATTTTATTGGTAAATTTGGGAAAGATATATATCAGGATGATGTTTCTCAGGTGGGAGAAGCAGGAGGATGGGCTAGGAAGCACCATATGATTAGAAGTAGACAATTGTTGCATTTCTAGCTTTATTTTGGGTAGTATGTTACTAGGTGTGAAAAACATTATTAAAAATAACCATCAATTTATTTAAATAAAAAAAGCTTCCCACTATGGACAATGGTTATAAGGTATCATGAACCAAGGATCACAATTAATTCGATTATGTGCACCTAAAATCCAAAACAGGGAGGAAATCATTAAAATCTGGTTATGTTCAGCAAAGCATCATGTCCACCTTGCTTCTTCAGACTATGCCACAGTTTTCCTTACTTCCTTGACACTTCCCGGTCTGGGACTCAGTGGGTAAATCAGCCTTATTCTGTGTTCACTATTAGCAAGCCAGCTTGGTTTACAGACTTGAACTCATGTTCCCAGCCCAACTCTGTCAATAATTAAGGTGGTATCATCACCTCCAGGCTTCCTTGTTGGTTTATTCCCTATCTTGTTCAGAGCATGATATTTATCAAATGCCCCCTCGAATATGTTTGGTGATCACAAGGTAGGAGGAGGAACAGCGTGCTATTATCACCTGGCGGGTAGAAACGGGGAATGTTGCTAAACCTCCTACAATGCACAGGACAGTCCTGTACAACAAAGAACTATCTAGCTCAAAATGTCAACAGTGGTGAGGTCGAGAAACTCTGCTCCAGCTTTACAAAATTAAGTTTATTAAGTGTTTCCAAGAGCAAAACTCTGTTATTTTAATCTCTTCTTTTTCTTGCATTTTCCCTCTCTCAATTCTCCCACAAAACACTTTAAAATATAGAGTAAAAATCAATCAGATGACTAGTTTAATATATAATACCAAACATCCAGATGACTGTAATTGTTAATTTTCATGTCATCATTTTGGTCTCCAGCACACAGTATATGCCAAATTTACTATTTAATTATTTACTTCAGAAATCACTTTCAACACAATCACTTACTGCATATGTTCTTATCAGCTGTTCCTATAGCCTTTCCCACTCTCCTAACAGTAATGATAACAATAACAGCAGCAATACTATAGTAAATTCTGTTTGTTGAAAACTTATTAAATGCCAGGCACTGTAAGGGTCTTACAGTCATAATTGCATTTTGTCCATACAGCAATGCTGTACACTAGTCATATGTTAGTCATTTTTGGATGAGAAAGCTGGCTTAAAGAAGTCAGTTATTGAAGGTTGTGCTGCTATTCAGGGGCATCCTGCGTTGCAAGCTCAGAGTCTTAATCACATCACTGAGCTGTTTCCATTTAGGGCTCTGCTTCCTCTACTATATGCAGTAACGTGCTGGTTGCTGAGAAGTCTACAACTAGTCATGAAATTGTCCCCATGCCCCAGAAGCTCACAGTCGAGTAGCAGAGAGTGGCATATATAAAACCAAGCACAGTAAAATTTGATAAATGCTACTGCAGCGGCACGAACAAAGCGATGAGAGAACACAGAGAAGGTGATTAACTGTGTCCAGTGACTGGGGCAAAGTTTCACAATAGAGCTAGAATAGAATGAATGGGTTTTTGCCAGGTGGAGAAGCACAGGGCAAGGAACATTTCAGGTCAAGGTTTTGTCCCGAGGAAAGGTACTGGATAGAAGAAGAAAATGAACAGGTGTTTATAACTCATACCAAGATGAGAAGCTGTATGTTAAAACAGAGTGTGGCAAACGATACAAGGAAGAAGGGGCATTTTAGGATCTCTGAACCATCCCCTTCACCTTCCCATCTCCCCCTAACTCTAGCATTTGTTAGTTACCTTAAGGCACAATAATTTACTGTCTGGACACCTGTATACGGACTTTTCTTTTCTTCTGTCCATTCTCTGAGTTAGTTGGTTTAAGATTGTGTTGTCAACTTGTTCTACTACAATAAAATAGTAAGAAATAAACTTTTTATCAAAGAACCTCATAAACACATATAAACAACCAGAAACATAAAATTTAGTTTCAGCATGTATAATGCATTCTGATATTTTATGTTCTATTCTATCATTTGTTAAGTATAGCTACAATGCAATCACTTGTTTTCACAAACTACCAGATCTGTAGCTTAAAAATTATTTGTTCCATACATTTTTGGCAATCACCGTGTCCTTCTAGCCCATAACATTATGTGATAGGATAGGGGCATGGGGTCACTTTTAGATTAATCCAGAAATCTTCAAATTGAGATGTTGGTGTTAGGTCTAGAAAGAATGACATGATAAGAAAATGTCTATGAGTGCTATTCTCCATAGTTACAGTGGCAACAGAGACGATATGAACTTTAAAGTTGAAATATTTGCTATCTAGGCTTTTACAGAAAAAATTCCGGCTACAAAAGATGAATAGGAGAGGCATAGATTGCAGGGCAAGATAATGCGTTCTTGTGCATTTTACTTTTGGCAAGTATATATGCTTCTCTAATCAGACTGTGAGATTCTTAGGGACCAGGGTCATGCTTTTTACAACTTTGCATTCTTCCACATCATCTTGAGCTACAGTAATACCGAACCCATATTTGTTGATAAGGGTAAATTCATTATATAAGAGAAAATAAAAATTTTGAAAAGTCTTGTGTATAAGCTAACTATATCATAATATTTGAGATAAACATATAATGAAATCAGATCAATCCAGCCTAAAAATGTATCAAGCATCTACTCTGTGCTAGACATTGTAAGTCCTAGTAACAAAGGATCTCTGGAGGCTAATACAGTGTTCTCACTGAGGGCAGTGCTTCCCAGGAGACATTCGGCAATGTCTACAGACATTTTTAGGTGTCACAACTACTACTGGTGGGTCTACTCAGGGGTAGAGACCAGGGATGCTGCTAAACATCCCACAATGCACAGGACAGCCTCACAACAAAGAATCATCTAGCCTAAAATGTCAACAGTGTCAAAGTTGAATAAAGGCAAGCAGTCCTTTTTTTAGTCATTCAATAATAATAAATAAATAGCACCCTGTCTGTATGAGGGATTATTCTGAGAACCAGGGCTCCAGTAGAAACAGAACAGATAAAAATATTTCAACTTCTGAGTTTGTTTTCTAGTGGGAGACAATACAGAATAAACAAAATAAATGCATGACATGGTATGTTAGGTGATGACAAGTGATATGAAGAAAGAGAAAGCAGAGCAGGGTTATGGGAAGTGTGTCAATGGAGAAGATTACAATTAAATAGAGTGACATAGAAAGGAGATCAGTGAGGAGGGAACATTTGAGTAAAGACCTACAGGAGAGAAAGAGTGAGCCATGCAATTATCGAACAAAAGAGTGTTCCAGGCAAAGGTCACACATCAAGTGCAAAGGCCTTGAGGAGTGAAGTGTGCAGATCATGTAGTGCTTTCAAGATCCTAGCAACACAGCCTGTACAAGGTCAAGAAGAGGTACAAAGAAGGAAAGAATTGTGTTGCCATGAAGGTAAAGAATGGCTTCACAGTACTGAGGCTAAATTTGAAAAATGTTTTTCTGAGTTTAAAATCTCTGGAATGTAGAAATGGAAGAATCATATAAAAGGAAGAACCATTCAATGGGAAATTACCAAGAACTTGAGAGCAAAGAATATTCAACCCTAATCTTGTGGTCGAGCATGGACACATTTCCCAAACCACTCAGATACCTGGGTACTTCTTCCATACAGCCTCTGGCTCAGAAAGAACATGATTCTGGTAACAGATTGATCTACCTTCTAGTCCCGGTTCCACCCTTATTAGTCTACTCATTTTTGACACATTGCTTAATCTCTATAAGCATCACATTCCTTATTTGTATAACCAAGTCAATAACAGAACCTGTGCTCTACTGGTAATACTGGCATTAAACGAGACAGTGCATGTAAAACATTCGGCATAGTGCTCACATATAGTAAGTGCTCAACAAAGGTTAGCTTATCTTAAATCCACCAGTCCCTCTTTCTCTAGGCCGATTAACACAATGCAGTATTTTCTTTCCAAATATCAAAACTCCTTTTGTACCCTCATAATACCCTGAAATGAAAAAAACAAACAAACAAAAAAAAAACCAAAAAAACTCTTTGCAGCCTGCCTCTCACTAGCCAGTGCACAATTTAATGCCAAGGTTTAAGAGCTTGTTGAGCACTGGAATCAATAGCAAAGAAAATGATGAGGAATTAAGACAAAAATCTAAGAAGAGAACTAGAAAAAAGATATGGTGTTCACATTTCAAAAAGAAAAGTTCAGGAAATTAATTCAGGATTCCCTATAAAACTAAAGCAACATCGTTTTATATTTTTGCAATAAACACTCTGAAAGCAATTCAAAATTTGATGTTTAGCATTTGCAGGAGCAGTAAGAAATGGAAGCCTGAAACTGCTATCTGTGAGAAGTAGTTGAGAAAGTCCTGGGTGATAAGGTCAGAAGGTTTCCTATTGCACTGCCATATCAGAACCAATGCTTATATTACCCCTAGGGGTCACAGTCTAGAGAAATAAATTCCAGCAAATTCTCCCAGGTAAAAGCATTCTGCAACTTTATATAACCACATAGAATTAGATGTTAAATCTTGAATGAAATATGAATCCAAGCTGCAGTGATAGTAGCTGGGTAATTTGGGCGGACCAGAGTTCTCGAGAGGGCTTTTCCATTTTCCACCTCCACCTTGAAACTTGAACAGCTCCTCAGACTTGTAAAGCATTTTGTGCTTTTGTTTTAAAAGCACCTGACAACAATCTTAAAAGGTAATACGTAATGGTATCTTCACTCTGGAGATGAAGAAGCTGAGAGGAGAGAGGTTAGATGGCTTGCCCAAGAGAAAATTAATCGTGAGTCTGAGACTAAGAATCCCAGGCTCTGGGATTGTGGTCATGCCCAGGATTCGGCACATGGTATCAGGTGCCCAAGAAGAAATGCCAGCTTCACTCAATGGGAGAAAACTTGTTTCAGGTTTAAAAGGCAGAGGGGAAGGAGAGAAGAGGAGAAATAAGGAGAGAGGGAAAGAAGAAAAGAGAAGAATAATAGAGGAATGAAAAAGCCATCATATCTTCACCTTGGCCATCACATCCTGCAGCAAACACTACCCCCATCCCCATCCCCACTCTTTCGAATTCCTAACACATCAGAGACTAAGACTCTCAGATGACAGACTCCTGAACTCGGGCAGCCTGGGAGCAAATCTCAGGTCTGCCATTTTCTAGCTATATGATGTGGAGCTCCACTAGAAACGTCCGTAAGCTTTATTTTCCTCATGACAAAATGGAAAGTAAAACCAGCACCTTCTCTACATGGTTATCATCAAGAATAATGTAATTGCAGGTAGAGTGTTTAGTTCCAGCTGCTAAAAGATATTATTATTGATACCATTAGTATTATTAGTTAGACACTTACATTCATGTGGGGACATCCATCAGGGTAAAAATACACTAATATGGGGAACTAAAAGTAAATGAAACCCCAATTTACAGGGTTATCAGGTTGCTATTTGTTGAAAATGTACGATTTTTCAATTCCATGTTTGAAGGCCCCAACTGAGGAATTCGGCATTAGAATTATTAATTATCATGTTGTAGCACACAAAGAATTCTAAAGAGCTCTGCTTGCTGTAGGATTCAAAAACATATATTTGACCTTTCTTTGGCTGCCTTCAAAGTCAAAACCCAGGGTCCTCCTAAGTGAGCACGTCTGATTAATAGCTGCTTTCATGCCGCACACAGCCGCCGGGCCTCGAGCCGTCACCACTGCCCCCGTGATCTGCCTTTCTAGATGTTTAGCTATAGCTCATCTACAACACGCACTGCCCTCATTCTTGTGCTAATGTTATTTCTGAAAGGTTTAGGCTCAAATCCCTCAAAATGTATTTCTAATTTATAGGCAGCATGTTTTAGGTAAAAAAAGGACACTTCGTGGAAACAAACCTAGATTAATCACCAGCAGTCTGACCTTCAGCAAGTTACTCCCATTCTCTGAGCCTCAGTTCCCCCACTTGTGAAATGAAGACATTAACACCTCTTCCTCAAGTTGGGGTGCAGGTTAAATGACAAGATAAATATTGAAGGAAGTAGCACAGTGCCTGATACGTCACCTTCTTGCCCGGATTTGTACCTTGCCACTTTTCACTAGCAGCCAGTTCTTTAGACTTACCCAACCAGGTGCAGTTCCCCAAACATGCCAAGCTCTCTGTTTTATCCATCTGTTTAGCCCATGTGATACTGACCATAAAGGGATTAACCAAGATACCTTGGCTGACTATTTCCTGAGGGTGCTATAAATAAATTTCATGATGTCCATCTTTCTGCCCAACTAGGGAGCTGTTTCCAACTCAGACTCTCAGCTGGAAGGGATCTACTCACGTAGAGTTTAAAATGTCTCTCCCATATCCACAGTGTGCAGTAAATTTTGAGTCTGATCGGTACACTAGGATCTCAGCAAAGAAAGGATAAGCACAGAGTACCCAGGTTAAAGGAACAAAAGGAGGCAGCATCTCCTGGCTTCATCCAGCATTTGTAGAGTACACAGGAGAGAAGCAAGCCTCCCACAGAAATTATTTGATAACATTTGGTCCTCAAGGACTATATTCTTTCCTTGTGTAAGAGTAATAAATAAGAATAAAAGACAAGAAAGCTCAGGTAAGAAAAGTAGTTTTCAATAGAAACTAGCCAATGATGGATAAGAACATCACTGAACTGGATCCAAAATTAATCGAACCTATTAAGCGACACTGATTAAGGGCCATCCTCGATTTTTTTATTTGTTGTTTTCTGTGAAAAGAAATGTAGATATCAGAACCCATTGTAGACCTTAGTAATCTGTTTTCTATAATATTGCACTTTATTTAGTGTGTTTAATAAAGCATGGATCCCAAACTTCTCATCAAATTTTTATTTTATGAATTTCTCAGTTTAAAAAAATATTCATTCTAAGTATTATTCATCCATTTATCCAAAACTCTCAGTTGAAATTCTATCATGCACCAAGTACTATCCTAACACTTAACATGTAACAATGATCAGGGCAGATAATATCTCTGATCTTACACTGCTTATCTTTTAGTGGAGAGAAAATATAAACTAAACAAATAAAAATACAAAAACCCAGATAATAGTAAGTGCTATGGGGAAAACTAAAGCAAGCTAAAGGAGATAAGAAGTGTTGAAAGAGGAGTTACTATTTATTTAGGGTGGTCTTGGAGGGCCTCATAAATTGACATTTGAGTAGCTACATAAAAGAAGAGAAGGAGCAGTCCAGGCAACTATCGTGACGGTGACTGTTCTGGGCAACGGAAATAGCTTAATGCAAAAGCCCTGATGTGGGACCATAGCTAATATATCCAGGAATTGCCAAGTAGGCCAACTGAGTCAGGGTTTGAGTCATAGGAGAATGCAACAGAAAGCTCATGGAGTGTTAGTTCTTGTAGGGTCTTTAGGACATCAAATACTTTGGTTTTTGCTCTGAATGCCAAGAAGAACCATTGGAAGTTTTCATGCTAAAGAACAGCACAATGTCACTTAGGTTTTACTAGGATCTCTCTAACGTCTGTGTCAAGAAAAATAGACTTTGCGGGTGGGACAAGCAATGACGAAAGCAGATAGACAAGTTGGAAGCTATGACAATAATTCAGGTGAGAAACTGGAAGTCCCCTCAACCAGTATGATAGAACTAGAGGTATGAGAGAAGTCAAGGATTCTTCCACTAACGCATTACATAGAGAGATACATGGGCCAGGTAGCCCATGTAGTAGAGGCAAGATCTTTCTCTAGAGTAGACAAAACTGAGTGAGCAACATGTCTCTTGCCTTTTTCCTACAGAATTAGGAATTGAAAGAGGTTTTTTATTGGCAATAATATGGACTGCATTTACATATATTTTCTCTGCCTGGAGTTCTTTTCCCTGTTGATAATTTTGTAACTCCTAATTGGCCTCCAAATCTCAACTTAAATGTTCCCTGAGCCAGGAAACATTGTACCACTGATGACTATCCCCAATCCCAGGCCTCTAGTCTAGTTTAAAGGCCTTTATTAGCTTTCCGGATCTGCCATAAAAAATTACTACATATTCTGTGATTAAAACAAAACTTTATTCTTTCACACCTTGAATCAAGGATTGATTCCTTCTAGAGGCTCTGAGGGAGAATCTCTCCCATGTCTGCTGTCCTAGCTTCTGGCGGCTGCCAGCAATTCCTGGCATTCCTTGGCCTGTAGCTTTCTAACTCCAAGCTCTGCCTTCATCTGCCTTCATCTTGATAGGGCTTTCCTCTAGGTGTCTCTGTGTTGGACCACCTTCTCATTCTTATAATAATACTGGTAATTCAATTCAAGACCCATGCAAAATCCAGAATGATATCATCTCAAGATCCTGAAAACCCCATCTGCAAAGTTCCTATTTCCAAACAAGGTCACACTGATAAGAAATGGGGGTTAGGACTTGGATGTATCTTTTTCAGGTCCACTATTCAACCCACTACAGAGACCCTCCTTTATTCCTCCAGAGAACCTTTTGTGTACTTCATATAGCATTTATTATACTGTCCTATAATTGTCTTTTTACTGATCTGTTTTGCCTAATAGATTTGAGCTTCTGAAGCATTCAGATCATGTCTTTCATCTCTCTGTCTCCAGTACCAAGCACAGTTCCTGCAAATAATACATAATCAATCACTCCTTATTGAATAAAGTAATTACAAATCACAGAGTAGACTTATAAAGCCAGCAAAAGATTTAGCTGAGTCTCACCAGGCAGTTTAAACATCCAATTATCACCAGCAGAGATACTCAGGTGTTTTCATTTAAACACTCAGGCATTTTCTTATTCCTTCATTAGCCATTAATGGTGCTGCCAGTTTCCATTTTCTGTTTCTCAAAAGTGGGCTCAGAAACTTCCAACTTCTCTATCCAATAATTATACCAAAAAAATTGTTGGCACAAAGAACCAATATCAAAGCAGTGAGCACAAGAGAAAACATCTAGGTAATCAAATAAAGTCAATGAAAATATCAACCAAAGGCATGTTTTGATTGTGTCTCAAATAAGAAAAAAGGAATTGATGACCACTGCATACAAAAGCTAAAACCTTAAGAAGTAGGTGACAAAAAAGAAAGAGAAAGAGGAGAAATAGAGATTGGCACACAGCAACAGAAATAGTTTCAAAGATTAGAAGCAGAAAATGGAGGATGATTGCCTGAATATAAAGATGAAAAGAGAAAATGGAGGGAGAGGATAAAGGCAGATACAGTCTCTCAGATCAGGAACCTCCTGAGCTCATGGCAGCAGCCTCATGGGAATAATTGCTGAGATATCTCCTTGTCTATCAGACTCATAAAATCTGCTGGCTATGTTGAAGCAGTAAGTGAAAGGACTAAGTCTTATTTATTTTAAGAGCTGCATAGTAAATGGCAATGTTTACAATCTAGTAGATTGTGAAACATTTAATAAAAGGCAAAATCAATTCATGTTCATTCTATTGGCTTCATAGGGCATTACTGTAATCAGATATGGCAATATGGAGGACATAATGACCAATCAGGAACCTCAGATTGATGTTCACTACAGGAGAGCACCAAGCTAAACTTCTATTAATATTATAGTTTAGTAATTGTAGTGATGTATTGTAGCCTACACTGTAGCATTTGCACAAGCAGCAAACACAAAACGGTTCCTCTATCATCAACTATAATCTAACATATATACTCCAAAACTCAAATGATCGAAATCAGTCTCTACTTTTGGTTCACTGCTAAATAAGAAAGGCACTATTTTACTTGACAAATACAATAAACTAAGTTCTGTGGGTTTTTTTTTCTTTTTGCAAAATAATAGTATTTGAGAGTGAGAAAAAGGATAGCAGATGTGAAAAAAAAACAATAACAAGAACACCATAAAACTTCAAAACCATTTCCTGGGGTTTTTAGCATACTCTTTTTTGCGCATTCCCTGCACAGTTTTTCGTGTTGATAAAACTAAGAACGTTGCTCAGTCAAGTGCTTGTGAATTACATTTCCTGCAAATATCAAACCATGGATAGGATAACTATTCTCATACATGTTAGTGCTGCCAGAATCCATTAGGTAACATCACTGGTGGGTAGTGAATTTCATCTCCTAAAGTTGTCTAAGATCCACATATATCAGTGGTTTTTAAAGCAAGAAGAATTTGTTCCTCTTGTGATGTTCTGTTACTATTCACCCAAGAGCTGTAGTTCTAATATAGAATCAACCTCCATCATTCTAACCATGCTGATGGTTGCCAAATACCCTTTAGTCCTCTGGTCTCCATCTCATTGTTGTATGTTCAGACATATACGATTTCTAAGTATCTCACTCCTCTGCCTAAGGACCTGTGAAAGCTCTCCATCATCATCTAAAGAACTCTTCCTGGGCATGATACATGAAGCCATTCATAATCTGACCCCAGTCCAACTTTCCTAAAGTTTCTCTCCATGTTTCTCAGTATGTCTTACCTGATGGTACCATAAATAAAATTCTCCCCCAGAACATTTCATAGTATTTCACATGATTCTCTATCCTGTAATTTCTTCTCTATTTATCAGTTCATCCTTCAAGACTTAGTACTTCCATAGGGATTTTTCTAGGCTCAGATGAAATAAGTCATTTCTTATTGCTTGTTACCCCATTCCTTTGTCATTATCATAGCCCTTAAAAAAGCAGTTAGCACTCATCATGTGCCAGACAGTGCATTAATCACCTTAACACTATTTCTCTCTTTTAATCCTACCCCCAAATTCTATAGCGTAGGTACTATTATCCCAACTTTATAAATAAGAAAATAGATCTTTAAATAACTTCTCAAATTTACATAGCACTTGAGTGATGGATCACCTGTCACATTTTATTGAAATTACTGGTTTACATGTAATTTATTACTATCTCAGCTTATAAAAGATTAAGAGTCCTGAAATTCTCATTGCTGTATCTCTCCCAGTACTCAGCATGGGGCCTGGTACACATTAGGTAAGCGATAGCATGTTTTAATGACTAAATGAAAGGATGACAAATAGAAAGAACATTCATTGCTCTAACTTGTTCTATTAATACCATATTTTTGTATTACATCTTACACCCAAACTCTGCATCTTACTGAGAAAACAGAAGTCAGGTTGAGAAAATAGCTTGATTATAATTCCAACACTAATGTTATCTTAATGATTCCATCTACGGAACAAGATCTTATTTTAAATAGAATAAACAAATTATTCCAGAAGACATTTCAACCCAAGTTGCACAATAATAATTCATGCTGTCTCAGAGCTCCCAGCCATATCAGGTCATTATGATACTCCTTGTTCAGGCACATCCTTGTTAGTTCGGCCTTTTCGGGTCACAAGGCCCATCATCCACTCTCTTTCTAGCTCTGAAAGTTGGCAACTTTCTTTTGAATCCATGACTTTAAGTCAAATGTGAGCACTTCTTGCAGACACAATTTGATCCACTGGTTTCACATCACACCACGGCCACTGCAAAGCACTCGCTTGTTACTTTCCACTCTGGCTCCGGGGACTCTGCCCGGAAACGGCTGTGCTTGGTTCCACTCCAAACTTCCAAGAAGGGAGATTAAGTGGATACAAATGTCTTGTTAATAATAACAACTTAATGCTTAATATTATATGTGTCTATAATTCTGTGAAAATTTTAAATTGAAGATCTTAGAGAAAATGACACCTCTGCTAGATATCTTTTTTTTATTATTTTATTCCTCAAATAAGCCAAGCTCTTCTCCATTGTAGGTCCTTTATACTGCTGTTCCCTTTGCCTAGAATATTCATCCCCAAGTTGTACATATAGCTCACAGCCTGACTTCACTCTGATCTCACTCAAATGCTACATCCCCAGAAATGCCTTCCATGACCTATAATTTTTTAAATAGCATCACTGCCACTCTCTGTGCCTTTACCCTACTTTGTCTGTCTTCACAGCACTTGTTTCTCCGTGATATCATGGTGTCAGCAGCAGCAGCATGGTTAACATTTACAGAGCACATCGTTTTTACCAAAGCCTACACTAAGCACTTTACATGAACTGGGCATATAATCTCCACAACTAGCTTAAGAGTTGATTATTCTTATTATATATCATGATAAAGGCAAAGAAAATGAAACATAGAGGCTAAATAACTTACCTGCAAGATCACCCACATAGTAAATGTGAGTAGGGTTAGAAGGTTAAGTAGGAGTTTTTCAAGTAAATAGGAGAGCAAGTCATTTTAGCAGAGTGAACATGGTAGAGGCATTTTAGGGTATGTAGTGAATATTTTACATGTTTGCCTTTTCAGTATCCATTTCTCATCAACAGTAACACAATATATATATTGACCACATGCCCCAGTTCTAAGAATGAATGCATATAACTAAGCCAATTCAAAGAGAAATTTTTCCTGATGCTGTTGTGAGGTTGGGGGTGGTGGGAAGCACTCTCATTTCAACAGAATTGATTAGCATTAGCTAATATAATTCTGGACTTACGGCCATATTTCCTTCTACTTGAAAGAACCTGCCTGAGAATAAAATCTAATACAGAAAAATTGAGATTGAAGGAATAGGGGGTGTGGGAGAAGAGAGAGAAAGAGTGAGAGAGAGAGAGAGAGAGAAAGAGAGAGAGAGAGAGAGAAAGAGAGAGAGAGAGAGAGAGAGAGAGAGAGAGAGAGAGAGAGAGAGAGAAGGGTTTTCCTTATACCAATTTGGAACTCTCGAGTCCAGCCATGCCTGATATATCCCTTGATTTTTAGTTTCAGGAGTCAAAAATTTCCCTGGTATTCTTAAGCCAGTTTGAGTTGGCTTGGCAGCAGTTCCAACAGAAATTTTTTATTAATATGGCATCAAACAGGCTGTCATGTTTTGGGAACTGCAACTCATTCAGACTGGTGAAACCTAAAGTGATAAGAAAAAAAATTTAGGATATGAAACTGCAGAAAGGAGCAGTCTGTGAGCACAAGTGGGTGGAAGGTGGTGTGAAGGTGCCAAGTATTCCTATTGCTGGTGATACAAACCTTATTCACAAGGTTTTAACTGTTCTGGAAAATTCAAAGCACACCAACACCCATATTGAAGAAACTGCTCTGCAACATGAAGAACTCGTTTGTGAGAAGACATCTTCTACGTTAGCAAGATAATTTATTTTAGAGCAGCCAGCAAAGCTGCAGTGCCCAGAGGTCATGCAGCACTGATACTGCATGCTGCCGCAGACAAGGCACAGTTCAATACAGTGAAACATGAGGGTTGGGAATGAAATCAAGACCTGTGATCCAAAGATACGTCTTCATGTCTCAGAATCTCTGCCAAACCATACACTAACTAAGTGACTGTGGAAAAGTCACTAAACTCTAATGAAACGGAGGGAATGACCCCTACTCTGTCAACTTCCTGGTTTTGGAGAGGTCCAAATAAGATATGGATGTACAAATGCTTTGGAGATAGTAAAGCTCTGTGCAACTATCTATTAATGTTAATGTTATCAAGAGATGGGGCCTGAGTGTGAACTTTGACACTCATTTTCTGTGTGGTATTGAGCAAGTCACTAAACCCTGGGGATCTCATTGCATTTCCCTTCTAAGGAGAGGTTAGACTCAATGGTGTTGGGTGTCCTTCTAATACAACATTATTTCAGTCATTCTCTAAACCATTCTTTGTGGACAAGGCAAATCACCCAAATTAACAAAGTGATTAAGTACAATTTTTCCAGAAGGCTAAAGCCAAGTTACTTCTGAGGCCAGAGCCCAATCACAGGTAAGTCCCATAGCCAGCAGCACCTACAGCTACAACACTGGTAACAGAAACAGAATTCCCAATGTTAACCCTGAGCTACAGATGGGTTAAATTTGCATGGAATATTCAGTTTAATAAAGCAGTTAGTTCATTGTGCATTCTTTGGGAAAGACTTCCATAAAAATTGTTAAAGTCACCATTGTTCCTTAAAGCTGAATAGTACTCCATGGTATACATATACCACAGTTTATTAATCCACTCATGTATTGATGGACACTTGGGTTGTTTCCACATCTTTGCAATTGTGAATTGCGCTGCTATGAAATGACTCAGTTTCATTTGTTTCCTTTTTCCTTATTTTGATATGCAAAATTATACATTTCATTCTTATTCATGAAATAATTTTATTTAATGTTAATTGACATTATTAACCATAATTTATGTAAAATAAAATGCATTTACTATGAGTATAGTTTAATGAGTTCTGAGACATCTATGTAACCACCACCATATCTAAGACTTAAGACATTTTTATTACCCCTGAATAAATCTCCCTGTGCCCCTTCCCAGCCCCAAGCAACCACTGGACTGCATTTTCTCATTGCCCTTTAGATTGGCTTTTGTAGAGACTCGTGTACCTGGAATCATACAGTACAGCACACCTCAGAGACGTTGTGAGTCTGGTTCAGACTACACAACGTGAAAATCAGTGTCATGATGAAGTGAATCACACGATCTTTTTGCTTTTCCAGTGCATATAGAAATTATGTTTATATTATACTGTAGTTTATTAAGTGTGCAACAGTATTATGTCTAAAACAATAATGTGCATGCCTTAACTAAAATACTTAATTGCTAAATAATACTAATGATCATCTGAGCCTTCAGCGAGTCATAATCTTTTTGCCTGTGGAAGGTCGTGCCTCAATGCTGATGGCTGCTGACTGATCAGGGTGGCTGTTGCTGAAAGTTAGGGTGGCTGTGGCAATTTCTTCAGGCAAGACAACAGTGAAGTTTGCCACATCAATTGACTCCTGCTTTCACAAAATATTTCTCTGTTGCATGCAATGCTGTTTGAGAACATTTTACCCACAGTATAACTTTCGAAATTAGAGTAAATCTTCTCAAACCCTGTTGCTGTGTTATCAACTAAGTTTACGTAATATTCTGAATCCTTTGTTGTGATATCAACAATGTTCACAGCATCTGCACTAGGAGCAGTTTCTGTTTCAAGAAACCACTCTCTTTGATCATTCATAAGCAGCAACTCATCTGTTCAAGTTTCATGAGACCACACCAACTCAAAGACATCTTCAGGCTCCACTTCTGATTCTAGCTATCTTGCTATTTCCACCACATCTTACAGTCACTTCCTGCACTGAATTCTTGAACTGCTCCTAAAGTCATTCAGGAGGATTGGAATCAACTTAATCCAAACTCTTGTTAGTGTTGATATTTTGATCTTTTCCTATGAATCAAAAATCGAAACGGCATCTGACATGGTGAATTCTTTCGGGATAGTTTTCAATTTACTTTGCCCAGATCCATCAGAGGAATCACTATCCAAGGCAGCTATAGCCTTATTAAATGGCTTTCTTAAATACCAAGACTTGACAGTCAAAATTCCTCTTTGATCCACGGGCTGCAAAATGGATATTGTATTAGCAACATAAAAATAACGTGAATCTCTTTGAACATCTCCATCAGAGCTCTTGGGTGATCAGATGCATTGTCAATGAACAGTAATATTTTGAAAGGAATCTTTTTTTTCTGAGCAGTAGGTCTCAACGCTGGGCTTAAAACAGTCAGTAAGGCATGGTATAAACAGATGTGCTGTCATTCAGGCTTTGTCGTTTCATTTATAGAGCACAGGCAGAGTAGATTTACCAAAGTTCTTAAGGGCTCTAGGATTTCTAGAATAGTAAATGAAAATTGGCTTTAACTTGAAATTATCGGAAACATTAGCCCCTAACAAGAGAGTCAGCTTGTCCTTTGAAGCTTTGAAGGCAGCCTTTGACTTCTCTCAAGCTATAAAACTCCCAGGTGACATCTCCTTCCAAGAGAAGAGTTATTTTGTCAACATTGCAAATCCACTGTCGGGGTATCTACCTTTATGATTATCTCAGCTAGATCTCCTGGATAACTTGTTGCAGCTTCTACATCAGCAATTGCTGCTTCACTTTGCACTTTTATGTTACGACGATGGTTCTTCTTTGTAAACCACATGAGACAACCTCTGCTAGCTTCAAACTTTTCTTCAGCAGCTTTCTCACCTCTCTCAGCCCTCACAGAAGTAAAGGGAGTTGGGTCATTCTTCTGGAATAGGCTTTGTCTTAAGGGAATGTCGTGACTGGTTTGATCTTCTATCCAGACCACTCAAACTCTCTCCACATCACCAATAAGGGTGTTTCACTTTGTTGTCATTCATGTTGGCTGTTTGGTGCAAGAGGCTTGCTTTTGGTCTATCTCAACTTTTGACATGCCTTTTTCACTAAGCGGAATCATTTCTAGATTCTGATTTAAAGAAAGAGATATGAAACTCTTCCTTCCACTTGAACAATTAGAAGCCATCATAGGGTTATTAATTGGCCTTATTTTAATGTTGTTATGTTGCGGGGTGTAGGGAAGCCTGAGAAGAGGAAGACAAATTGGGGAACCTACTGACTTGAAATAGCCAGTCAGTGGAGCAGTCAGAACACCCACAACTTTCATTAATTACGTTTGCCATCTTACATGGATGCAGTTTTTAGCACCCCTGAATAATTACAGCAGTAACATCAAAGATCACTGATCACAGATCACTATATAATAATAATGAAAAGTTTTTAAATGTTGTGAGAATTACCAAAATGTTGCATAGAGATAAAAACTAAGCACAGCCTGTTGGACAAACAGTGCCAATAGACTTGTTCAATGCAGAAATGCCACGAGCCTCTAATTTGTAAAAAACACAGTATCTGTGAAGTGAAATAAAGCAAAGTGTAATGAAATGAGGTATGTCTGTAGCAAATAATGACTATGTCATAAAACTAAAAAGATTACAAATAAACAGCCTAAGGATGTACCTCAAGAAACTAGGAAAACAAAAACTAAACTCAAAATTAATAGAACATGGGAAATACAAAAGATCAGAGCAGAAATGAATGAAATAGAGACTTAAAAATACAGAAGATTAATAAAAATAAGTTTTTTGTAAAGATAACCAAAATTGATACACTTCTAGCTAGACCAAGAAAAGAGAGAAAAGACTCAAACAAATAAAAACAGAAATGACATAGAAAACATTACAGCTGGTGCCACAGAAATACAAAGGATCAAAAGGGAGTATTATGAATAATTGTGTGCAAAGAAATTGGATGAGCAAGAAAAATTAATAAATTCTGGAAACATTCAATCATTCAAGACTGAATAATAATGAAATAAAAAATTTGAACAGACTAATAACCAATGAGGAGAGAATAAGTAATAAAAAGTCTCCCATCAAAGAAAAGAAAAGAACCTCCTGGCTTCAATACTGAATTCTACCAAACATTTAAAGAAAGTAATACCAATTCTTCTCAAACTATTCAAGTAAACTGAAAAGGAGGGAATACTTCCAAATTCATTCTATAACACTAACATTACCCTGATACCAAAACCATGCAAAAATACCACACTAACAACCAAAAGAGAAAACCACAGGCCTCTATCCATGATGAACATAGATGCAAAAACTATCAACAAAACATGAGCAAACCAAATTTAACAGTACATTGAAAAGATCATCCATTATGTTTAAGTGGGATTCATCCCAGGGATGAAAGTATGGTTCAACTTACACAAATCAATAAATGTGATACATCCTATTAAAATAATAAAGGACAAAAACCATATGATCATTTTAATAGATGAAGAAAAAAAACTTGACAGAATTCAACATCCCTTTTAAGAAAAACTATCAACAAATTAGGTATATAAGGTATGTAACTCAACACAATAAAGATCATATATGGCAAAATCACAACTAACATCACAATGAATGTGGAAAAGTTGAAAGCTTTTCCACTAAGATCTAGAACAATACAAGGATGTCTAATTTTACTTCTATTCAAAATATTACTGGAAGACCTGGCCAGAGCAATTAATTAGCCAAGAGTAAGGGAAAAAATGCATCCAAATAGGATAGGAAAAAGTCAAACTATCCTGTTTGCAGATGACATGATTGTATACATAGAATAACCTAAAGAGTCCACATAATACTGTTAGAACTAATCAATGAATTTAGTAAAGTTTCAGGACAGAAAATCAAGATACAAAACTCAGTAGCATTTTTATACACTAACAGTAAACTATCTGAAAAAGAAATTAGGAAAACAATCTCATTTACAACAGCCACAAACACACAAAACAAACAAAAAAAATACCAAGGAATAAATCTATCTGAGAAGGTGAAAAAACTCAACACCAAAAACTATAAAATGATGATAAAAGAAATTGAAAAGGACACAAATGGAAACATATCCTGTGTCCATACCCAAACCTATCTAGAGATTTAATGCAATCTCTATCAAAATATCAATGACGTTTTTCACAGAATTTTTTTTAAATCCTAAAATTTGTATGGAACCACAATAGACCCTGAATAGCCAAAGCAATCTTGAGCAAAAAAACAAAGCAGGAGACATCATACTATCTGACTTCAAAATATACTACAAAGCTACGGTAACAAAAACATCATGATATTAGCATAAAAACAGACACATAGACCATTGGAACAGAGTAGAGAGCTCAGAAATAAATCCACACATCTACGGCCAACTTACTTTTTGGACAAAGATCACACATTGAAGAAAGGACCGTATCTTTAATAAATGGTTCTAGAAAATTGGATATCCACATATGGAAGAATGAAACTGGATTCCTATCTTTCACCACATACAAAAATCTACTGAAAATGGATTATAGACTTAGATGTAAGACCCAAAACTATAAAGCTACTAGCAGAAAACAGAAAAATGCTTCATGACATTGGACTTGGCAAGAATGTTTTGGATTTGACTCCAAAAATACAGGACACAAAAGCAAAAATGGACAAATCAGATTATATCAAACTAAAACACTTTTGCACAGCAAAGGAAATGTTCTACACAGTGAAAAGACAGTCTGCACAATGGGAAAAAATATTTGCAAACTCTTCATCTTACAAGTGGTTAATATTCAAAATCTATAAGGAACTCAACTTAATAGGAAAAAAACAATAATCTTATTAAAAATGGACAAAAGAACTTAATAGACATTTCTCAAAAAGAAGGCATACAAATGATCAATGCGTATATGAAAAAATGCTCAATACCACTAATCATTATGGAAATGCAAATCAAAACCACAATGAAATATCACCTTGCTCCAGTTAGAATGACCATTACCAAAAACATAAAAGATAACAAATTTTATCAAGGATATAGAGAAAAGGGACACTAACACCCTTGATAGGCATGTAAATTAGTACAGCCACTATGGAAAGCAGTATGGAGGTTCCTCAAAAAATTGAAAATGAAGGTGCCATATGATTCAGCAGTCTTGCTATACGGTGTACATCCAACAAAACGGAAATAAGTTTGTCGAAAAAAAGTGCACTGCCATGTTTACTGCAGTGCCATTCACAATAGCCAAGACAAAAAGAATCAACCTAAGTATCAATCGGTGGATGAATAGATAAAGAAAATGTAGTATATATACAGAATGGAACACTTGTCAGTTATAAAAAAGCATGAAATCTGTCATTTGCAACATGGATCAACCTGGAAGACATTATGTTAAGTAAAATAAATCAGATGCACAATGACAAATACAACCTGATCTCACTCATCTGTGGAATCTAAAATGTTGACCTTATAAAAGTAGAGAATAGAATAATCATTACCAGAGACTGGGAAAGACTGGGAAGTGGGGGTGAAACATAGAAAAAGAAATTGGTAGATGAGTACAAAATTAAAATTAGATAGGAGGAATAAATCATAATGTCCTATTGCACAGTATGATAATAACTATAGTTAATAATGTATATTTCAAAATAGCTGGAAGAGAGCATTTTTAATGTTCTCACTACAAAGAAACGTTTCAGGTGATGGATATGCTACTTTGATTTGATTATTACATAATATATGCATGTATCAAAAACATCACATTGTACCTCATAAATGTTTCAATTAAAAATTTTTTAAAAACATTAAAAGGCAAAAGACACTTTCTATGATTTCGATCTTTAAATTCATTGAGACTTGTTTTGTGGTTTTATCACATGGTCTGTACTGGAGAATGTTCCATGTGCACATGAGAGGAATGTGTATTCTGCTGTTGCTGTGTAGAGTATTCTACATATATCTGTTAGATACAGTTGGCTTATAGTGTTGCTTAAGCCCTCTATTTCTTTATTGAGCTTCTGTCTAGATGTTTTATCAATCAATGAAAATTGTGTATTGACATCTTCAACTAGTATTATAGATTTATTTCCTTCTTTAATTTTGTCAGTATTTGCACATGTTTTGGGGGCTCTCTTATTTGATGCATACATTTTTAAAATTTATGTAACTTCTTGATGAATTAATCATTTTATCAATATATTATTTTTTGCCTCTTTTAACAATTTTTTGTTTAAAGTCTATTCTATGTGATGTTTGTACACCCACTCTTCTCTCTTTTGGTTACTATTAATTGCCAAATCTCTCCCCAAGTATTCACCACGACGGAGCACACCCAAGCCTGGGCACAGAGCACAATAGCTGGGAGAGATACTCTCCAAGGTGCGTGGGGTCTTTCCAGGGGCAAAGCAGCTGTCCCTGAAAGCTGGGTCTGGGGAGGGAGTCATGAGAGAAATTCATAGAGATACCCTGGGCTTTCGCCAGCTGCACCGTGGCATGCCGCAGGCTGGGGATGGGCGCAAGAATGGAGAGAATCCCTCAGAGAAGCTCCAACTCCGCACCGAGTGCACAGTGGTGGCCCTCCAAAGCCCAAGGACCGTGCCGGGGGATGGAAAGCGATCTCCCAAAGAGCAGGACTAGAGAGCAAAGAGAACTTCCGAGTGACCCAGAAAGCCGGAAGCTGGCTATAGGTGAAGAAAAGATGATGAGACTCAGGCCAGTACTCAGGCCAAGCCTTGCTAAAGGGAAGCATCTTAAGTCAGTTCTTCAAAGTGTTTGAAGTCAGTGATGAAATGAGTTTAAGCAAAGCTGCATGAAAGCCCACAGGGAGATCAAGTATGGATCAGGTGGATTTACCCCACATCACTGACAATAGAAAGCCTCCCTTTTCCAGAGATAAATTTTATTTACTTTGGTCTCTTACATACAATGTCTGTCAGAAAAAAAATGAGAGTCACAAAGAAACAAGCAATGTTACCTTTGGTGAAGAGAGGAAATAATCAATGGAAACAGAATTAGAATTGACACCAATGCTGGAATTGTCCGATAG
The DNA here is from genome assembly GCA_963575035.1 of Avahi laniger. Classification (NCBI taxonomy): domain Eukaryota; kingdom Metazoa; phylum Chordata; class Mammalia; order Primates; family Indriidae; genus Avahi; species Avahi laniger. The sequence continues at coordinate 84,315 of CAUYSK010098761.1, forward strand.
GGACTTCAAAATAACTAGAAGGAACATGCTTAGAAGAAGAGGCAAGTGAGGGGATAATCCGGCTACTTTGGAGGCTGAGGAGGGAGGATCGCTTTAGCTCAGGAGTTTGAGGCTGCAATGAGCTATGATCTGCCACTGC
>CAUYSK010098765.1:0-44581 GCA_963575035.1 Avahi laniger
TCCAACTCCTGGGATAGTTTTGGTTTCCTCTAGAATGGATTTTAAAAAACGTATTATGAACTAAAGACAGGTATCCGGATCCAAGGGATTTCTTTTTCTTTTTAACCATTCAGATGTGACTCAGGACTATAAGTTTTTTAAGGTGGGCCCATTATTTCCCAATCAAGATAGTAGTACAGGCCGGGTGGTGGCTCACACCTGTAATCCTCACACTCTGGGAGGCCAAGGTGGGTGTTTGCTCAAGGTCAGGAGTTTGAGATCAGCCTGAACAAGAGCGAGACCCCATCTCTACTAAAAAATAGAAAAAAGTGATCTGGACAACTGAAAAAAAAAGAAAAAAAATATATATATATATAGAAAAAATTAGTCGGGCATGGTAGCACATGTCTGTAGGCCCAGCTACTCGGGAGGCTGAGGCAGAAGGATCGCTTGAGCCCAGGAGTTTGAGATTGTTGTGAGCTAGGCTGACGCCACGGCACTCTAGCCCAGGCAACAGAGTGAGACTCTGTCTCAAAAAAAAAAAAAGATAGTAGTACATTTCCAGACATCAATGCAGAATCCATTTTTTTTTAGGGCAGGTGCTAAAATATAAGACAAAATTCTCACTTAGAAATCCTTTGTACCCTCTTATCTCGAGAAGATACCTTTTCAGGGCCTTGATTCTAAAATAATACTTAGGTTAATATGATTGTATGCTAGGGACCCAACCAATTTGCCCAACTCTTATAAATTGGCTACTTCATAGAGAGACACTATTTTTAGCACAAAAGTCTCCAAAATAGAATTTAGTAAAGCACTGTTCACTATAAATATCCTGAACAGAGAAAGGCAAAGAGGAAGGGTGGTAATGTTTGAATCTGTGTCCCTTAAGGACAGATGATTTGGTCTCATCACTATCCAAAATGCATAAAGAGTAAGTCTTGAAAGTGAGACATTTTAATGTATATTTTTAAACCACAACAGTAGTCCCAAAGTGGCCCACTTAGAACATTAGCTTCAGTAGCTGCACCTCATTAGAAGGGTTTTATGATCAAATGGATTTGGAAAATACTACCGTCTCTATTACACATTTAGGAACTCGCAATTTACATAAATATATTAAAAGCCCCAAGAAATCTTGCAGTTAAAAAAATAAAAAGCCACTGATTAATTCTCTCAAACCTATCTGATCATGAACCCCTTATTAAAATTATTAGCAAGCACCCTGTGATACACTGCCAGACAGGGTTTGTTTGTTCCAAACAATAGTTTGGAACAAAAGTCATGAAGAAATCCTGCCAGACAGTGACAGAACACATAACAAATGTTTATACTAGAGTTAGAATGTGAAAGGAATTGAAAGCCCCTTCCTTTAATAATAATATTTAGTTGTTTTGAACAAAGCAATACTTTTGGTCATGAAAATATACCGCCTCTCTTACTTCTTAAAATGCTTATTTGATTACATATTCCTTTAACTGCATGCACCATGCCAAATGCTTATGCACATGGACAAACTCACACATTCTGCCTTTTGTTTACTTCCAAAGAATTTTTGGCATTTATTTGTAGTAGAGTAATGTCGCTTCTAAACTGGGTTAAGAGGCAGCAGGAAGAACAAAGAGGAAATCTTCTGTAAGCATGACTTGACTCCAATTACTCCTAACAAAGTGAGCTGAGTGGTTCTTTATAATCTCTGTCAAAAAGATGACTGGCTCAGAGAGGTCTGGCACTTTCCCATTGGCAAACATTTTAGTTTTATGATTGTTTATGCCGAAAACAATCAGCACAAACCTTACACATTTCAGACACACACAAAAAAACATTATCCAAAATAGTGTAAAGTCAAGTGAGATATTAACCTTTTCAAATAAATTGATAGTACATTTGATTGACAGTTTTGTATGGGGTATTTTCCTACCAGCCTTGACTCTAAAATGTACAGTACAGAACAGAAAAGATATGTTTGAGATGTGAAATTAATATTAGGTTGATGATGTTTAATTTTAAAATATTTAACTTGTATTTTTTAAGAACCTGGCATTCAGAGATCTATTCACATTTGGATGAAAAAATATGTGCCGTCAAAGCTAGAAAATCTACCCTGGATGACTCATCACAATGAAGTAGGTAGACGCTAACAACTTCTGACTAGCAGAGACCAAATTGCTTCATTATACTCAATTAATTCCAAAAATCCACAAGCAAATGTGTCACCTGCCACCATTGTTTACATGAGGTTTTAAGAGGATTCAGAGACAAACTAGGCCTAGCCCATTTCTTGATAAACATGTACCAATCCCTCCCCACCAACACCACTCAGTCAAAGGAAATTCTCTAACATCCATCATCACTGAGCCATGAGTATTCTGGTCAATTAAAGGTATGATTAATTCTTTTTGCTAAAAAATATTCTTTTAACACTTTTTAAGAAATTGTACCACTTACGAAATCAACATGAACTTTTAAAAAATTTTATTTTTAATTATTATGAGTACATAATAGTTGTATCTATTTATAGGGCATATGTAACAGTTTGATACAGGCATACAATGTGTAATAATCAAATCAGGGTAATTGGGGTATCCATCACCTCAAGCATTTATCATTTCTTTGTGTTAGAAACATTCCAATTCCACTCTTCTAGTTATTTTAATGTATACTATAACTTACTGTTGACTGTAGTCATTTTGTTGTTCTGTCAAATATTGTTCATTCCATCTCACTTTTGCACCTACTAACCATCCCTACTGTGTCCCCTCCGCATTACCCTTCCCACACTCTGGTAACCGTCATTCTACTCTCTGTCTCTGTGAGATCAATTCTTTTAATATTTAGCTCCCACAGATGAGTGAGAACATGTGAGATTTATCTTTCCGTACTTGGCTATTTCACTTAACATAATGTTCTCCAGCTCCCCTTTATGTTGTTACGAATAGCAGGATTTCATTCTTTTTTATGACTGAATAATATTCCATTGTGCATACATACCACATTTTTTATCCATTCATATGCCAATGGACACTTAGGTTGATTCCAAGTCTTGATTATTATGAATAGTGCTATGATAAACATGGCAATGCAGCTATTTTTTGGTATACTGGTTTCCTTCCTTTTGGATATATACCTAGCAGTGGGATTGCTGGGTCATATGGTAGTTCTATTTTTCATTTTTTGAGGAACCTTCATACTGTACTCCATGATGATTGCACTAATCTACATTGCCACTGACAGTGTACAATGGTTAACCTTTCTCCACATCCTTGCTGGCATTCATTATTGCCTCTCTTTTTGATAAAAGCCATTTTAGCTGGGGTGATTCTTATTGCTGCATTTTCTGTATCCCATAGATTTCTGTATGTTGTGTTTTCATTTTCTTTGAGAAATTTTTAAATTTCTTTCTTCATTTCTTCATTGACCCACTGGTTATTCAGGTGCACATTGTTTAATTTCCATGTGTTTATGTAGTTTCCAGTGTTTCTCTTATTACTAATTTCTAGTTTTATTCCATGTGTTCAGGGAAAACACTTGATATGATTTCAATTCTTTTGAATTTTTTAAGATTTGTTTTGTGGCCTAGCATATGTTCTATTCTTGAGAATGATCTATGAACTGAAGAGAAAAACATGTATTCTGCAGCTGTTGGATGTAATGATCAGCAAGGATCTATTAGGTCCATTAGGTCTATAGTGCAGCTTCGTCCAATGTTTCTTCGTTAATTTTCTGTCTGGATGATCTGTCCAATGCTGAAAGTAGAGTGTTGGAGTCTCCAGCGATTGGTCTATCTCTCTCTTTAGCTATAATAACATTTGCCTTTTTATACATCTGGGTATATTTTATACATCTGGGTGCTCCGGTGTTGGGTGCATATATATTTAGCATTGTCATATTTTCTTGCTGAATTGAACCCTTTATGACCATATAATGACCTTCTTTGTCTCTACAGTTTTTGCCTTGAAATCTGTTTTATCTGATAGGAGTATAGCTGCTATGCTGCTCTTTTTTGGTTTCCACTTTCATGGAATATCTTTTTCCATCCCTTTATTTTCAGTCCATGTATGTCTTTACAGATGAGGTGGGTCTCTCATAGAAAACACATAGTTGGACCTTGCTTTTTTATCCATTCAGCCACTCTGTGTCTTTTGATTGGAGAGTTTGGTTCATTTACATTCATTGTTATTATTGATAGGTAAGGACTTATTACTGCCATGTTGTTATTTGATTTCTGGTTGTTTTGTAGTTCTCTCTTTCTTTCTTCCTTCCTTCCTGTCTTCCTTTCTGTAAACGTGATTTTTCTCTGGCAGTGTGTTTTAATTTTTTTCTTTTCATTTTTTATGTATTTATTGCAGTCTTTTTTAATTTGAGGTTAGCATGAGGCTTGTAAAAAGCATTTTATAGCCAATTATTTCAAACAGATGACAACTCTGCTTTCATAAAACAAAACAAAACAAAAAAATAAGCAAAGAGGAATCTAAAAGAAATTATATACCTTAACTCCATCCTCCTCCCACTTTTTGACTTTTTGTTGTTTCCATTTATATCTTTTTATACTATCTCTCAAAAAGTTGTTGCATTTATTATTTTTGGTAGGTTTGTCTTTTAGTCTTCCTACTCAAGATATAATTGGTTTATATACTGCAATTATAGCAATAGAGTACTCTGCATTAGTGTACTTACTGTCACCAGTGAGTTTTATACTTTCGGATGATTTCTTATTGTTCATTAACATCCTTTTCTTTCATACTGAAGAACTCCTTTTAGTATTTCTTATAGGACAGATCTGGTGTTGATGAAATCCCTCATAGTTTGTTTGTCTGGGAAAGTCTTTATCTCTCCCTCATGTGTGAAGGATATGCTTGGAGAATATAAAATCCTAGAATTAAGGATTTTTTCCTTCAGAACTTTGAATATGTCATGTCACTCTCTCCTAACCTGTAAAGTTTCCACCAAGAAATCTGCTGCCAGGCATGTTGGAGCTCCTTTATATGTTATTTCTTTTTCCTGCATCCCTTAGGACCTTTTCCTTTATTCATGACCTTTGAGAGCTTAATTATTAAATGCCACCCTAGATATATATGAAATATTTCTGAACAAAAATCTGAGAAAAATTCCAATAATATTAAGTTACTATTTCAAAAGTCTTAATAATGTTTCAAGACATATAATAAAGAATAGAATTATTTATAAGAGGTGCTGGCCTCCTCTGAACAATGCTCAGAAGAGGTATACCTCTCTACTTAATGGTTTACCATCATATATGTCAAAGATGCTTCTCTTAAATATCATACAAGTAATGAGCACATTTCTATTCTTTCTATTCTGTTCTCTCTCTAACGAATGCTACTTACAATAAGGATGATACAGGTTGCCATTTATTAACTCTGTTCTTTGTATCAGGATCTGTGTCACGTGCTTTACATGTTTTGTCTCTAGTTCTCACGCCAACACAACAAACTAGCTATCAATATTATTATTACTATGATTATCATTATTATTTCAAAGATATAAAGTCTGAGATCACAAAATTTTTTATTTTTTAAATTTTTTAAATCTTTATTTTTTTATTTTAGCATATTACGGGGGTACAAAGGTTGAGGTTACATATATTGCCTTTGCCCCACCTGAGTCAGAGCTTCAAGTGTGTCCATCCCCCAGATGGTGCGCACAGCACCCCTTAGGTGTGAATATACCCATCCCCTCCTCCCCCCCACCTGCCTGACACCCGATAAATGTTACTACTGTATGTGCACTTCACTGTTGGTCAGTTAAGTCAGTTACAAAAACCAGTGATGATTTAGCACCTTTTGTATGATCTTGAGGTCACAAAAGTTTAATTAGCCCAAAATCACATGCCCAGTAAACATTCAATCCTACTTCTATAGTTCTTAAAAGTCCAAAATTTTTCTTCCATTCTATGATTTCATTTGTTTTTTCTTGTTGATCAACCAGCTATAAAACAAAATCCAAATATGCATGTATATTCCCTAGAGTGTGAAAAATATAATATGCCCTTGACAGTATTTTAGGCTCCAGAATACAATATAAGAATTGTGTCGACCTGGAGCAAGAGATTCCTCATCCTACTTTTGGCCTGTTATATTTGCCTGTGAAGATTCATGCATTTTCTCAGGCTTCCTTTATGGAGATGGGGTGGTTGTTTATTTTCAAATAGCTTCTCATTCTCAGGACACACCTGTGTTACACTTGACTTTGAACAATTTTAAAATGTGAAATAGTGCAAGTATTGTTTTCAATTTGTGCTTTTTCAGAGTCTTCCATACCCTCTTACAGAGCAGCAACTCTCGAATTTTAATGTGTATAATAAGGCATGCCTATGGGACCTGTTAGATTGCAATATTCCAGGCTCATCTCCAAAGATTCCAGTTCAATAGGTCTGAGTGGAACTGAGGATTTCTAAATGATTCTGATGCAGGTGATACTCAGATGACACCTCAAGAAAAACAATTAGATTTTATTCTTCTCCATGATAAACTGAATATGATTATAATCTTTTTTAAATAATAAGCATGACAAGAAGATGAGTTCCAGGTTTGGATAAATACATGCTTATGTTCTACTTCTGTTGCTTGCTAGCTTTGACCTGGGACAAATATCTTAACCTCACTGAGCCCCAGTGTTGTGAGGAAGTAATGAAATCAAATGAGAAAGTCCTTAACTCAGTGTTTAGAACTTAACACAGCCCTCAAAAATCTTTCACTCTCCCCTTTTAAAGCTCAGATCTTTGCACTCCAAATCCAGATTTCTTTCTATTCCACGACACTGCTGCTAAGGAAAAGCCTGCTCAAAATTGTGCAGCTCAAAAATGTGGTCTGTCTTCTTAAACTTCTATGCATCAAACCAAGGCTATTTATTTCCTTGATGATTAATATTCTACTCGTCACTAGTTGAATTTTCCACTGGCACCAGTTTTTTTTTTTTTTTTTGGCATTCCGAGCCTTCTTTAGGCAATAATGCCATTTGTTTGGAGAAATAGAATGAGTGTAGAAATTCAACACCTCAACACCTTTCTAAGGTACCATGTTCCAGGTAGCATAAATTCACCTGAGCTTTGTCATGGGGACTTATTACCTATCTGGTCCCTTTCAATATAACTGGCAAGTAGCTTACTTGATCCTGGCCCAGCTTTTGCTCTGCCTTCAAACAGAAGTAAAGTACGTTTTATTACTGGACACACTTCAGGAGACGTAAGTGCCTTGGAAGAGGCTAAAAGAGTACATTCTCCACAATGCGAAATAGCTGTGCTATGGAAGAAGACAGGAAAGAAATTTAAAAGTTGGGTAATTTATACCTTAATCTTTATGTATATAGATCCTTGGTGAAATGCAAAAGAATATTCTGTGATTTATTAACTTCTTACAGCCTATGGACTTTTCATCTTAACAGGGTCCTTAATTTAAAATGATTTTCTAATGGAAAACAAATGGTAAACTTTATGAAAGGATAGAATGGTATAGTCATTAAAACATTATTGAAGTAATATGAAATACTTATTTGAAATGACTACTGGCATTGCCAGAAAGGATCTTTAACCTTTCAGGAACTTTATAGTTCTGATTCTTGTTTCCAAATTTAGATTTCATCAGCATCAACAGAAAATATAAGAACAATAGCCTCAGTGCAGGTTTGGCATATATTTAGGATTTATTTTGCCATCTTTCACTTACAGTTCACTAGTAGACCAAAAAAAATTTGGAAACAAAAATTAGATATTAATAAAAAGATATTTACTAGCACTGTATTCTGAAGTTTTGTTTTGTTTTGTTTTTTTCAGGCAATAGCTTACCCTCAGGAATCTAATTCGTGATACTTATTGCCTCCAGAACAAAGTCAGTGCTCTAGCCCTGCAGTTTCCAGGCTGTGAGACATTGGTGATATTATTCAACATCTCCAACCCTCCATTTTCTTATGTGTAATACAGGAATACAATAATTTCCTCATAGAGTTACTGTGAGGATTAAATTGAGTAAGCATCTAGGACTAATGCTAAAATATAGTAAGCACTCATCTAATAAAAATTTTTATCACACTATGAGTATTAAAAAGTAAATAATAATCAAGATAAGTAGAATTACAAGGGAAGACTGAGCATCTTCATGGGATGTCTAGTTGTTTGAAGGATCAAATCATAAAAAGTTAGTTGTATTGCTGGATCTAACGGTAGGTGTACTTTTAGTTCTCTGAGGAATCTCCATACTGTTTTCCATAGAGGCTGTACTAATTTCCATTCCCAAGAACAGGATATATGAATTCCCTTTTCACCACATCCACATCACTTATAAGTGGGAGCTAAACAATGTGTATATATGGACATAAAGTAGCATGATGGACATTGGAAACTAAGAAAAGAGGAGGGGGCTGAGGGATGAAAAATTACATATTGGATATAATGTCCACTACTCTGGTGATGGGTACACTAAAAGCCCTGACTTCACCACTATACAATTCATCCATGTAACAAAAATCATTTATACTCCCTAAATCTATTGATATAATAATAGTAATTTTTAAAAAAACTACATTGTTATCTCCTCTGCAAAAAAAAGAAAAAAAAGTTAGTTGTCACAAGAAACTTAGGAAGACAAAGTGTTTCCTTTCGTTAAAACCAAATGTTTAAGCTTTTGCTGTTTTGAGGTTGAGATCATAACGCAAATCTTTGGTTTTGATGAATTTATTAGTTTTCCTTACTATGACCATGGCATTTGAAGCTCTCCCCTATGGGTTTATCTATGGAAGAATTCAGCATACTTACCACTTCATTAATGTGGGGGTCTTTAAATTTTGAATACAGCCTACTAATTTGAAAGTACATTCCCATAAGAAAAATTTATTACAGTTATAGTAAATTAAGGATATTATTTTCAAAATGTTAATTGTGTATAGGCAAAATTACTGAAGCCACAAAATATGCAACAGCTTGGAGTTTAATTACAACTGGAAGACTATCCTTTGGAAAGTGCGTGTGGATGGAAATATTTACAGGTTGGCGTGGAGAGCTGGCTCAGTACATTTGCTATGGAATAATTTTAACTGTTACCTTGTTTTACAAGCCGGATTTTATCCGATCCCTTTATAGGAGTGTTGAACAAGTCTATACATTCACTCTACATGCCCAAGTTGTTGTTTTAGTTTTCAATTTCAGATATGCTTGAGAAGATTCTAATAAACTTTCACAGGAAAAGGATCAAATGAAACTAGCAAACATTTTCCATGTAAGAGTGACATGATATTTTGTATACCCTATTGTTTCATCCATCATCAATTTTACACCAGACTTTGGCAAAGGAAAAGATCCTGCCTCAAGAATTTTTATTTTTTGGACCACCAACAAACAAAAATCCAAAAATAAACAAAGACCAAACCAAGGAAGAAGGCATAAAACAGTAAAAATCACAACCATGACTTGAATGTTAAATCTAAAAAGAAACCATATAAGTTGTCTGTTCATTCTGATTACAATCAAAGTTGGTAAAAACAAAATGGTCTGTATCACAAAAGATCCAAAATCCTGTTTACTCTTAAATATAAAAACAGTCACACTTTGAAAATATTATTAAAGATATATATCCACCTGTGAGTACATGTCTCAAAAATATATAATTAAAATTTAAGATTAGATACTAGGGAAATATCATAGGTCCACCAAATCTATAGATACAAAGATGTTTATATAATACTATTAAAATAGAAAAAATTATTTAAAAACCTAAATTTGTTCAAAGTAAAGAACTGATTAATGAAACATATTTATAGTAGATTATTCTTCAGCCATTGGGAAATGACGTTATAGGAAAATACAGTGACATGGGGAAATATGCATTATATCCAAAGTGAAAAAACATAAAATGTGGTTCTTGGTCCTATTTTTGTTTTAAAAATTGTACTTCTTTTACCAGAAAATTGAGTTTTAGTACTATTCCTCTGTAGTTTTTTTTCCATGAGATATAGGCTTGTAGTAGTTTATTTCCTTTGAAGTTAAATGTATTTTCTAAAATTTCTAGCAATTGATATGCTTATTATTATTCTGAAAAGAAAGGATTTACCACAATAATGGAAAATGAAAAACTGAGTATAAGTACTGGCTACTGTCTCTTCACAAGTGAGGAGATTACTTCTACATCGACATTTCTGCTTCCAAACTTAACGGCAGAGTGTTCAGGTGTTTCTAACAGGGACAAGTCACCAGAAGAGCCACGTCATGAACCAAGGAGGAAACTTGACCATGGGCCAAAAGTGAGTTAGGAACTAGAGAACCAAAGCAAAGTCAGAATCTAGGGAACTTAGGAACATTTTGAATGTCTCCCCAGCAATCAAATGGTCTAGAGCCAAAACCCAAGAGATACAACACAACTTCCTTGCCCAGCAACATGTTCCATGCTAAACGGCTCCTCTCTCTCTTCCTCTCTCTGTGTCTCTGTCTCTCTCCTCTCTCTCTCTCTCCCAAAACAAGCTTCATACAAACAAACAGTGTGAGGTATTGTGTCCCTAAGGAAATGAACCTTTAAATCAAGTAACTCTTACCTTTAGAATTCATATTCTTATGGTCAGTAGAGGAATAGTCTAATTTCAGGGTTCTTAATGAACCCAATCTTGGGTTAATTAAGCTGAGCCACACACATGCAAATATGTATATAGTATTACTTACGTGTCTTGCTTTTAGACTGATTATATATCTGTATCAATATTTAAATCCTGTTATTCTCAGGAAAATATTCAAAACTGCTTAGTGACTATTTGTGAAATATAGGAAAAGTCAGATTTTAGCAAAGTTCTGGGTGAGTTATAATTTTCCAGAAATTATATTAGGAAAGCAAACATAAAACAAATATCTTAAATTCTAGAGGAAACCAATGGCTTAAATTTAAATTCTAAGCCCCAAAACAAAACTTTAGTCCCTGTCTTCGAAGTAGTTTTCTTGTGTATATTCCAAGTACAGAATGAGGTTACACACTGCTGGGGAATGGCCCAGCTAATGTCTCACAAAACTGTAAAGACTCTTCCAATATAGCTATGGTGGGGAAATACTTACTTAATCCATTTAAAATCTTTATCTTCAGATGAAAATAATCTCAATTTGATTCAATTTTCTTCATAGGGCTTTTTTTTTCTCACCTTTGAATTTCTTCAACTTTTCTGAAAATGAGATGCCCCAAATTAAACCTTCACTAATATATATACAATATACTAACTCATGCTAATGCTGGGAGGATTTCAGTCCCAGCGCTTTTGTGATAAGTAATTTCAAATTCTGAATAGGCAACAACTTCTAAAGCAACCTGTGCTATGTATGGTTACAAAGATAGAACATATAAATCAGATGATAATTTCAACTAATAATAATAATTGTTATTTATTAAGTTGGTAATAGTAAGGATATACTTTTAAATTCATTATACTTGATATAAAATTATGACCCAAGCGCTGGCTCTTCCAGCAGAAGGTTCCAGCTGACTTTCCAGAGAGTCCCATGATCTCCTACTGACAACCCAAGTATCAGAGCTGCTTCTTCAAGCACCTTACTCCCGGTCCTAAGGGTCTTTCTGTGCACTTCTTACGGGACACCTTTGCAGGTCACCTCTATAGAGCTAAGCAAAACAGCTATGTACAATGTGGAAGCCCTTCTCTCTGTGTGTGGAGATCTCTGGGGACAAAAATACATTTCACCTAGGTATAGGCTGGCTACTCAATTCATTCTAGCACAAGTCAGCATATAAACCCAGGTTTTACAGCCATCTCCACTTCTACTGTCTTGTCACTCCCTGTGACATTTGAACACTTTATATGCTGGTGTTTAACCACACCCCTAATGAGCCAACTGAATGATTTCAAAGATTCCACTAGATGGCAGAGGTGTTCACAAGGAAGTGAAGCTGAGCAATGTGAAGTCTCCTTAAATAGTTTAGCAAGCAGGAAGTGAAAGAGAACCTAATTGGAGAAATATATGGCATTCCTAAGTTACATAATAAATATGTGTTAAACTGTGACGCCCCCCCCGCGACACACACACAGGAGTTCCAATTTTAAACAAGATGTAAAAGTGCAACAGCTACCTGGCTCAACCAACCCTGTTACTTGAATTAATTTTTAAAGAAAACTTGCCTCATTTTTTTCATTTTTAAGGGACGGTGAACTTCAAAGGAAATGCTGGATTACTGATGTTCATTGACACAGTCATTTACTTGCAGTCTGTACACTTACAAGCCCTGATTCTCTTCCTCTTGTCTGTCATCTGCTGCATGTCAAAACCTGTTATTTAATCAGAGCTAACATATCCCTTTTAGCCATGCAGCTGGACTCTGGATTTGACTTGGTCACTGTTTTCCAAAAGATGTCTCTTTGTTCTCTTTCTGCAGTCTTTGTTTAAGCCATCTTAGAAATTATCCTCTTGGCTTGACAACCACATCATCTCTACATGTGTTCTATATAATAAAAGTAAATAACACCTAGTGGCAAGAAACTGAGATTCTTTTCAACTAAAGACCTAGATTTGAATGCTGATTTTGCCACTTATTAACTTTCTGATTCCGGATAAGTTTCCTGACAACTATCTCCAAGCCTGGTGTCCTTGTTAGTAAAATGGAGAAAATAGCTAAAGCCACAGAATCACTGTAAGGATCAAAGGAGAGTATATGAGAATCATTTTAAAGTATTGGAAAAATATAAATGATTAAATATATGCAAGGACATGTGTAAATATATATGCAAATACATATTATCATTTAATATTAACAAATCAAATGTGAAAGAAACACAGGACTCAGCGATAGCAATATTGTTCCATCCTGGACCCACTAAATCAGAAACTGCATTTAATAAAACTCCTAAGTGATTTGCATATACTTCAAAGTTTAAAAAGAACTGGTTTTGATCATCTAATATTTACATTTAGTTCAGTTGCTATGTCATTTGATCTATCCAACAATATTGACTTTCTCTATAATTCCATGGGTGATTAGGAGGTTTCTCCTTTTAGCACTTACACTTTTTTTTTACCCCCTTGGAACACATCATGGGATGAGAGGCTATTTGTCATTGGGCTCCTACCACCTCACCAAGCCTCTGTTCTCTCCCTCTTTTTCTTTCTCCCTCTCAAACTATAGATATGCTGCAATACTTGAAGCTAAGACTAAGAGGCTAAATGTACACTGTGTAGGGTCCCAGTTGAGCATTTACTTTGACTACAGCATTACTCAAAATATTAAATATGGGGATGCTAGGAAGATGGTTAGCCAGGAAGACATTGAAGAGGCAGTTAAAAGTGGAAAATATTTGTGGCTTCATCGAGATTGGCCAGAGGCACCACGGAACATTTTCTTTCTTAATCTTTTTTCATTATATAATCTGTTTATGGAATTTCTAATTCTGCATGACCTGCCATTGTGGGGAAATGGGCTTTGCTTATGGAAGTAAAGATGAAAACTCAATTAAAAAAAAATGATAAGTAAGAAGAATGAGGAGAAATGAGTTTCCATATAATAGAATGGTAGTTACTCAGAGGAGATAGGAAAACATAGAGTAGGAACTCTAGGTTTCAATACCCAGAATGAGTTCCAGGGGATAAGGGGTGAGGAAATAGTCACGGCATGTGGGCAAGATTAAACCCTGAAGATCTGCATTCAGAGATACAAGGAATCTAGACTCTCTCCTTAGCATACAAAGCAAGTCTTTCAAGGTTTCATGCAATGTAAGATGAGTGCACTGGTGATAGACTTGCATCGTATTTTGATTTTGGAAATGAATCAATATTAAAAGTGATGATTTTTTAAAGCATTCTAAGTTGGAAAACACTCAAAATTACATTTCTAAAAACATAACCTTTAAAATATCACAGCAACCAAAATATCACAACATTATTAAAGCCCCAGCAATTTGACTTGAAAATAGTTTGCCATTGGTAATTACAAAGCAGCTTGGATTCTGGAGCTTTCAATTGGAAAAAAAATAATTTTTTTAAAATTGCAAATTAGTATAAACAATGGAAAGAATGACCACATATGTCTAATTATAAACTCACTATAATTAAGAGAACTCATAAGCCTTATAAAGAATTCTACTGCTTAAAGCCAGAGATTACAGTGTAAACTCAAATAGGGATTATTTGACTTTGAGGAAGTTATTTTGGTCTTCTGAGCCTCAATTTCCATTTGTTTGATGTTGATTATTAACCCTCACCTTGCCTGGCTTATTTACAGAAGGTAATGACACAGGGACCCTATTTGGCAAATGACAGTCTTACAGAAATTTTTTCCCCTGCTTTTTGAAAAGTCTTGCAAAGACATAAAAATTAAATACATTTAACAAAGCATGTAAGAAATTGTCTTTCTTAAAAAGCAAAAAATTATACGAATTAGATGCTCAGAAAAACTAGGATAGTTCATCACAGCTACTCTTGTCTTTGAAGTCAAATAATTATTGCATGACTGGCTAAAAGTGTTTGATATCACTACATATAAGATCTTAAATGGAAGCTTTAATACTGGAGAAAAGTCAAGATTTTTGAGTATTCGAAAGAGTCTACATGTTTAAAGTATTCCACTTATTTATTCCTTATAATTATAATTGTGTGAGTATGAAAAAATTTGGTTAGCACAGACTCATCACTGATTTTTTTCCAGAAGGAAGAAACTAGAAATAAATAAAATCTCTGTTTTTCCCAGCACATAGTTAAAGAGGCAGCTCTCCAGGGCTGCTTGTTTGCAGTCCTGACAGGAAGGAAACACTCAGGGAATTCATTTCCTGTAGCTACTGTGCACAATCTTCCATAATGGAAGTCTCTTGCCCCTCCTCACTATTACATGTTCTAAAAAGTCATGCTTTCTAATTGTTTTAAAATACAAAAATAAAATACATGGATTAGAGGGAAGGGAGTATGTCTCTCTGCTGGCTGGAAACACATACTTGCTTTTGCCTAAGCCTTAGTTTGAAGACATAGTATGCTTTTTTATTCTGAAATAATTTCAAACTGAGAGACACGTTGCAAGAATTATACAAAATGTTCTTACATCCTTCACTCAGATTTACCAAATGTTAACTTTGCTACATTTACTTCATCTCTTTCTGGCTCGCTATTAACATGGATGCGTATGTACACATAAAAAAAATTTCTGAACTATTCGAGAGTAAGTTAGATATTGTACCTTACCTATAGTTAGATATTGTACCTTTTTATTCATGTAATACTTCAGTGTGTATCTCTTGAGAAAAGAACATTCTCTTACATAGCTCCAATACAAGGAACAATTTCAGGAAACTTGAGGTTGATGCTGTTACCTAAACCCACCATAGTCCATATTCAAATTTCACCAGTTATTCAGCCACTTCAACTTTTAATCAGCAACCTTAACGAGTCATCTGGATGTTGCATTTTCTTTAAGGGACAATGGACAATCAGAAATTATAAATAGCCATTTTATTTTCCAGCATGCACTGTATATCAACATAGATAAATACCTGATTCATTTAACAGACAATAATAGAATGTCTTCTGTTGTCCACAGAGAAAAAAAGAAATTCCTGAACTAAGATAACATAGCTTAGCTACCTATTAGAAATGAGTTAATTAGGAGAATATACCAATAATAGACAAAATTTAATATTTAATGAATTCTTTTACTATATCATAATCATAGAAGAATAGTGGAAAGGCCCTTTTTCTCTTAGAGCCTCACTGAATGAATTCAAATACATGTCTAGTCTATAGGATTCTGATCTCATGGACTTATAAATTTATAAATTTAACTCATCTATTGCCATTTAGCAGTTTGAAGATCTGCCGATAGCATAGCAAAGGATGAAGAACTGCAAGCAAAGAGCAAATTCTTTTCTCAAAATTTGACAACAATATTTAGGGAAAAGAAAACTTCCTTGTCCTGAAGTTTTCTTAGAGCTTAACCTAAAAGCTAGCCTTCATGCCATGGCAGTTTACAATGACATCACCAATGCGGGAGAAGTGGGATTAACAATTCAGTCAGTAAGAGACCCGCTATGAGCAATCTATTTGAAAAACCACAATATTTTTTGTCTGGCTGTACAGATTGTTCAGGAAACCTTGGAATATGTCCCAAGAGGTCAAAGTATGAATGTTAAGGTTGATCCCAGACAACTGGACAAAATGCAGACATCATGGCTGCTTCCCTGAACAGAAGACTGTGAAACAGGAAATTCCAGCAGATTTTAAGAAAAATTGTCAATTTTTGACTTAGTAAATGCATAAATGCCATATTTAATTAATGTTTTTTATAAAGTTAGAACGTTGTAGTTAAACAGAACACTAGAATAAAGTGTAATCTAACTAAGTAGTACTAAGATGGGCATAGATTTGGAAAGGCCAAATATGAGTAAAAAAAAAATCTGTTTTCTTATTTCTTTAACTGGATAACATTTTTCATTTCTAGTTAAATTTTCAAAATTTCAGTCACCAAAATATCAAATTTCTTCATAGCCACAATGAAATCTCTTAAGTGTTAATAAAATTACTGTGTCTATTGACTGCATCACAGCTATAATATAATAACCATATGTGAGTTGTGTAACTTAATATGCTCTGTGAATAATGAACTCTCAAGTATTTCCAAGAAAATATAATTAAAGAATATGTGCCTAGCAGGTATTTATATTTGCCTAAGGAATTTTCATTGCAATTGCTATTGCATTTTAAAATTGCATATATATTTAAAATCTTTTACCAACTCAAAATTTAAAAGATAATTTTTAAAGCTAGATATCTCATATCCTTCCCTAAAAAATTATGTGTGCATTTATTTCAGCCACTTTATAAAAATTTAATATGAAAATTCTTTATTCTCTATTTCTGGCTCAATTTAAACAATTATTTAAGGTTTTTTTTTCTTTTCATTTAAAGATCATTTTTTAAAAACTACTATTAATAGTTGGAAATCAGACAAACAATATAATCATTGACTAGATCCTCTGTGTGGATCTGTAAAAACACTTTCTATTGATTTTGTATAATTACATTATATACATCTACACACCCATATATATCTTTATGGAAAATTTTTTTAAGAAAAGTATATTTAGCTATATTACAGATAAAGACACTAACTTAAAGGAACTTGGCAAATAATTTAATTATAAAGTTCATCCTGTAGGTAAGGAATTTTAAATAAAGCAAGACAACAATACGTCTAAACCAAATCACATGGTGATATCTCATTTGTACATCATAGTCCCATGAATAACGTGGGAAAGAGAAGAAATTTAGTACAGTACATAAATTTTATTGCTTATTTAATTCTTGTCTTCATTTTTTAGGATAATTAGGCTAAGTTTTAATTTAAAAAAATTTTTTTGAAATATATTACTTGTGGATACTGTTACCAACAATTCCTCAAAATCTATTCAAAATAAAATATACTGTACTGGATAAAATGTTCCCAGACCAATCCCACCTCCCAACAGACCATTGAATACCCTCCCTGCCTAACTCATCCAACCAACTCATATCTTTGAATTGTGATACGTAGTCCCCAATTCAAAGTTTTAAAAAGAATAGTCAACTAGAAAAAAAAAAATCCAAAGCGCCTTAGGAAGGAGAATGTGAAAACATGGTAACAGCTGCTAGACACAGATGAAGTTTTTTGGTTTTATCCATAGTAGAAAACCACTACAGACTTCAAGAGGAGTCAGAGACACCCTTGATGTTCTGTTATTTAAAAGCTTTACAACTTCCATGAAGGAGCAGCTGCCTTTACCATTTATTTGATGGCCATTGACATGGAACACAAATTGAGGGCCCTTACCAAGCAGAATGAGAAGCTACATTCCCTGAGTTTCACCTCCTTAGATTTCAAATTTTCCTCTTTTCTTTCTGTTCTTTAAACTTGTATCAGTAAAAAGCATCAGGGTCTGGAGTTGACTTCACTGCAAACTAGAGTGGCTTAGTAGCAAACAATATAAATAAAACAAGATGAGTTTTCTGCTTACCAAACTACTTAAGCTGCCCTGACCAATTCTTTTCTCTAAAAGTACCTGCAATTTTGACCACATTCATGCCTTTGAGTTTGTTTGTTTTCTGATTCATAATATAAATTCAATTCCTAATCCAGATCATCATACCTCTGCTCTGCATTTTTTCACAGGTCAAGAATCTTTATATTTTATTTTCAAAAGAATGAATATCATAAATGTGAACAACTTTGTCAGGTGGCCATTTAGAGAGACAAAACACAACAAAGGATGTTCTACTATCTCAGACTTTAAAACAGGCGTAAGTTTGTAGGAATTCCATCAGATTATTCATCAGCAGTATATACTGGAATCTGACAACTTGCTTTTGAATTTCAACTCTAATATGGGAAAGATTCCAAAAGAGCAAATACTTACCTTTTCCCAGTGTCTTTCACCTCATTCATACATAATACTTGGCTCACAATGTCCTGAGGATGAGATCCAAGATACTGTGTGTAACTTTTGTGGTGCATGATGGTATTCAACCATGCTCTCAGTTGATAGTATTCAACCATGCTTTTTACCATGCAAGAACTACTCAGTGACAATATCTTGAACTCATAGCTATAACAAGGAGCCTGAAGGTAAGTGGTGGCACACATTGGCTCAGTGACTCAGCACAGTCTGGGTCTCATCTCAGTTAGTCATGTGACCTTTTCCTCAGGTTTGTAAACGTGTGGTCACAACATGCTTCCTTGTTTCCAATCATGACCTTAGTGTTTCCTAGCCGGTCTCCATCTAGGTTTCATTAACTGGAAACATATCACACACTTAGCTTTAAAAGATGCTAGAGAAATTAGTACTTATTTTGTTTTTGTGGCTTCTATAGTGAATGTGCCCAAGGGAAAGGGTGTTGGGAATGGGTGTCGGAAAAAATAACCAGCAATAGCTGCCATGTTTCCTTTGACAAACGTTGAACAGTATGTTAGCAATGTTATTAAATTCCCCTGTAACAAAATACTTTGTTTTTATTCTACATAGTGTACATTTATTTTTCCCCTGAGGTTGCCCACTTTATCAGCTCCCATAAGCCTCTGTGGCTCCGGCCTCAGCAGCAAGACATAGTATGCATTTTTTCACAAAAGCTGATTAGTCTGCCTTCTGTGAAACCTGGCACAGGCATCAAAACAACAGAGGAGGCACACCCAGGATCCCCCTAAGGAAGATAAAAACACACATATCCAATTATTTTATTGAAAACAACATCTTAAAATTATAATTTGGTAATAACTTCATTAATAAATAATTTACATATGGTGTTACTTTAAATACTCTGTGATTATTGAGTGTGGCAAGACGTCCTGCCTGAATCTGCAAAACCTGATTCTCTGCCTCTCATGTTGCTTCTGCCAGCTCACAGGCTTCCTTAATCTTTATTGCCATCTTCTGGAAGATTTGCTTTTATATGCAAATAGGTAATTCTAGGCCAAAATAGCTCCTCTCTTAAAGGAATCTGGAACCACAGGCCCTTTTCAGGGTCTCACAGCACTGAAAAAAAAAATAGATTAAATACCATAACCACAGAGCACCTTAGCCTGGGCTGTGGAGGCAGTGCACCTCAGAGTGCATTTCGGAAATAATAGGAAAGCCATCTGCCTAGAAAAACAGCTCCCTGTTTACAAGCAGAGACCTGTATTTTCACTACTCAAGTTCCAGTTTAATGACATAAGGCTTTGACCCATGTCAAAATGTAGGTACCACTGGAAATAGTGATCTTCAAAACTGAAATCCATCAATTCTACTTCAGTATAAAGGAGTTTGAAGTGCTTTCCTATTATGATAGATTATGAATGGGGAGCAGAGGTGAAGAACACAGTATGTGAGTAACCTGAAAGTCATGTCTCTGAACATCAGCCATTACTGCCCTGCTGCCCGAAAAGGAGACAGAGGAGACCACAATTTGAGGCTGAAACTACCTAGGGGAGAAGAGGACCACACTATGTATACAAAGACAATGACCCATATGGCAGCCAAGGGAATATGGCAACCATGGTGTGTAAATAGCTCACATCCAGGAATCCAAGCCCATGAGACAAGCCGAGAGCATTCATGGGAAATCCACTGATGGCAGTAGTGAAACTTTAGGTTGAGAGGCTGACAGCTAGCATCAGAGAGGTCTAGCAGCAGAGTAGCACCCCAGCCACCTAGCCAGGGCTTAAGGGTGGGCTCCAGCCTCTGAGTCCAAGGCTATGATGGGTAGCACAAACATGTATCCGTAGAGGGTTTTGAAGGCTTATTTTAATAGGGAATAGACCTAGGTCCATGCATCTCAACTTTCTTGTATCTTGGTTTATAAAGAAAATGATTGATAGTATTTTTATCTTGGGAAAAATGGATGAAGCTATTCCTAGAGGTGGCTCTGGCCACTCAGCACATCTGTAACCCTCCATCTCCACATGACAGACAGGAAGCTCTGACCTAGAGGGGAGGCTGAGGCCTGGTTCTCAAAACGGGTTCCAGGGCAGAGCCAAAGGGAAGGAAGTTAGAGGATTCTAACTCAGAGGGTTAGTGAGGGACCTGGGGTTGTTGCTGAGCTAGAAATAGCAGGTAGATGGCTCTTGTTATGCAAAGACTTAAAGAGGATATGAGATAAGAGGAACAGGGGGAAGGATAGGGAGCAAGCATGCTTGGGTATTCAGAAAGCCAAGGTTGTATAATAATGTCGCCTGGGCCCAATGGTTGCAGTATCCACCCCTCCTTTCTTTAAAGAACATAATCATACTGCCAAAGCATTAATTCATGCAATAAATATTATTATAATAGATCTGTATATGATTATGATAATTTCAATGCTACAGATAAACCCATGAGCAAAGCAAACAAGGTCTGATCTTTAACCCATGAGCTTGAATCCAGTGAGGAGGCTTGACATTAAGTAATAAATCCAAATCTTTTCTTATACCTTGTAGTAAATTCTACATGGGAAAAGAACAGGGTACTTGCTCTGAGAGAGAACATTAAGAGCGAGTAGTCAGCTACTTTAGATTAAGAGATTAAAAATGACCTTTTTGAGGAAATTATATTAAGGTATTCTGAGAATATGCAACAGAAAAATCTTAGGAATTTTTTTGATATTTTAAAATACAAATTAAACTTTATTATTAAATATCATATATACACACAGGATTATATTCATACATATTATGTGTGTAGTAATATATATGGATACATTACTTATGTAGGTATTATTATTCAATGGCTAATGGCAAACAACCAAAGCCTACTTCTTCAAAAAAAAACTGCTTTTATTATGAAATATGACACATCATTGCTGGATTCTTAATTACTTCTCTTCTCGTGTGGAATAACAGTTAATATTTTGCAAAAAATTAGAGACCCAGAAGAAAAAGAGGAAATCAAAGTTCCCACATTCTACTTCTGAGTACATATGCTTTTACATACATGAACTTCTAAAAAAGGTCTATTTGACCTTGGTTACTCTTTATGCAATCTTAATATGATAGCTGAAATCTGGGCAAACAGACAAACAACAAAGACAAATTGGCACCTATGTTCAAGATCAGAAGCTTCCAAGTTGATAAAGAAATTCTGAACAGTAGTAGATGCACCTAGCTCTGGGAAATATATCTAAGTAACTGCAAGTATTTACAGAATAAGCAGACAAACTCGTTCTGGTACAATACACAGTCCAATTTAACATGCAGTCAATTCCCAAGAAAGGATACAAATTCTAAACTTTGAAATGACCCAACTGGAGGTTGGTGGAGTCACAAATTTTGCTTTTGTATACTCCCTTCTACAAGCATCTAGAAGGGAGTATGAAGGGATCTTCTGAGGTATTGGTTATTCCATGTGTTGAATTTGAGAAAATTCACTGAGTGTACATTTAGGATTTGTACAAACTTTTTTGTTTATATATTGTATGTCAATTAAAAGTCGTTCATCTGTTGTTTCTGTTTTGTTTTGGTTTTAGTTCAAGAGGGAAAAAAAATCAAGTTCAAGGAAATACAGAGATCCTCTATGGGGACCCTAGAACAAATTTAAAATAAAAGCTCAGGGCCGTTTTTACAAAATTGTAAATTAATTGATAAGACACCTCCAAGAATATTACTTATTTTCAGTAATGGAGGAATATACAGGAGGTGCACAAAAGCTAATAAAACCATTGTATCATTGTATTTGCCTAAATCAAATTTTCTCCTTAACCACAGACTTTAAAAACTAGTATCGTCCTTTAATCTGTATTCTGATCACGGCTTTATCTCACATGTGTTCTTCATTTACATACACCTGGAAAGTTTTATATTTGCTCTTTTGCAATTTCAATCACTAATGCCTAAGGCAAGTACTCATAAAACTATAAACAGGGCATTTGCCTCTTTCAGCTGTAAATAAAGAACAAAAATAATTGGATGACTGCTCCTCAAGAACAATGGAGAAAAATTTGAAGTTGTACTTAACTCAGTATTTATGAAACAATCTATTAAATTTAAAAGTATTTCTCTTTTTTATGGCTAATTTTGCTACTCTTTATTTTTTGTATTTTATAGATATTTTGAGACATGAAAAACTTCTTCCAAGTGTTCATTTTTATTCTTTTGAATATTTTTCCATTTATAAGGCTGGTACAAAAGTAATTGCTGTTTTAGCATTGTTGAAATTTACCATTTGACTTTGGAATACATTCTTAAATAAATCTGGTTATGTTATATATCATTTTAATGTGTATTTCTCGCCTTTTTTTTAGCTAATGACCTATTACTTGATGTTTATATTTATTTTAGACTATGGAAATGATGTTAGACAAAAAGCAAATTCGAGCAATTTTCTTATTCAATTTCAAAATGGGTTGTAAAGCAGCAGAGATAACTCGCAATATCAACAATGAATCTGGCCCAGAAACTGCTAAAGAACGTACAGTGCAGTGGTGATTCAAGAAGTTTAAAAAAAAAAAAAAAGAAGTTTTGCAAAGGTGACCAGAGCCTTAAAGATGAGAAGCACAGAGGCCGGCTATTGGAAGTTGACAAGGACCAACAGAGAGCAATCATCGAAGCTGATCCTCTTAAAACTACACGAGATGTTGTTGAAGAACTCAACGTCAACCATTCTGTCTCATTTGGCATTTGAAGCAAATTGGAAAGGTGCCTCCTGAGCTGACTGAAAATCAAACAAATCATCGTTTTGAAGTGTTGTCTTCTCTTGTATACAACAACAGTGAACCATTTCTTGATTGGATTGTGATGTGAAACAAAAGAGGATCTTATACGACAACCAGGGATGACCAGCTCAGTGGTTGGACCAAGAAGAAGCTCCAAAGCACTTCCGAAAGTCGAACTTGCACCAGAAAAAGGTCAAGGTCACTGTTTGATGGTCTGTTGCTGATCTGATCCACTACAGCTTTCTGAATCCCAGCAAAACCATCACATATGACAAGTGTGCTCAGCAAATCAATGAGAAGCACCGAAAACTGTAATGCCCGCAGCTGACATTGGTCAACAGAAAGGACCCAATTCTTCTCCACAACAATACCCAACTGCACATTACACAACCAATGCTTCAAAAGTTGAACGAACTGGGCTACGAAGTTTTGCCTCATCTGCCACGTTCACCTGACCTCTTGCCAACTGACTACCACTTTTTCAAGCATCTCAACAACTTTTGGCAGGGAAAATACTTCCACAACCAGCAGGATGCAGAAAATGCTTTCCAACAGTTTATCGAATCCCGAAGCACAGATTTTTATGCTACAGGAATAAACAAACTTATTTCTTGCTGGCAAAAATGTGTTGATTGCAATCATTCCAATTTTGATTAATAAAGATGTGTTTAAGCCTAGTTATAATGGTTTAAAAGTCACGGTCCAAAACTGCAATTACTTTTGCACCAACTCAATACTAATACATTTTTTAAATCTTAATCCACTTCAAATTTTCGATTTTAACATCATGGGTAAGTATATAAGAGCAAGGGTCTTCACAATTATATTCCGTACCACAGACACCATGGATTTTCCTCAGATATGTAGGATTGATGATGAATATTTTAATTAGTAGCTACTTCCCCTCTGAATGTATAGCAGCTTTGAAGCTATAGGTAAAAACTGGGGTCAAATTTATCTCTTTAGTGCCACATCACCACTCTTAGAGAACTTCTCAAACAGTAACCTAGAACATAAATTATACAGATTAGTAACTGTCATTTACTTGCAAACAAAAGAAAGGAAAGGGAAAAGGCACAGTTTATGTACTATGGAAAATTACAGCTTTTGACATTCATTATTTTCTACATGAATGGAGCCTTAAATTCACTGGAGAGAAAAAAAATCGGAGTGTTTGCTGATGTCGTGGTTTATTACAGCAGTTGTTTCAGATTATATCATACAGTCTTTCATTCACTTTGTGAAACCAGTTACTCATGGTCATTCAGTTTCTTTCATATTGGGCCGAACAGAAGCATTGACCAAGCCTATTGTTCTCAAAGGTTAAAAATCCCCATGAACCACTACATCATTGCCAAAGTATGTCTAGGGCTCCAGGTCATAGGAATAAACTCAGCAACGTGATCAAAGATTCCTGGAAGTGGAAAGGGGAGATCTGAATCTTAATCTGATCTCTGCAACTAACTAGATAAGAAAAGCTCAGCCAATTGTCCTACCTTGAGTCTCTGTCCCAGATATAATATTTTAAATAAAAGAGCAATTGTCTAATGTAGCCTTTCCTAAAATATGTTCCAAAGCACTGGATTGCTTCATAAGAAGTTGGGGCAATTCTGGACTTATCTCCCCTTCTTGAAGGTTCACAAGGAACATTAACCCAGTAAAGTTTCTGAGAATTCTTGCAGTTCTGCTTAACTTTGTTCAACCCACACTGATCGTTTTACATTTTTTGTAACCTAATACCTCTTAACATCTGTGGAGCCTGCATTGAGAAATCCTGTACTGGCGATTTTCAAACTATGTTCTGAAGAATCCTCTTAGGGATTGCCAGGAAAATGCACTGAGGAGTGGGGAGCGGGAAGGCAGAGAGGAAACAGCAGGCAGGACATTGGGATCCCAAGCCCCACTCTAATTTTTTTACTTTTGGATCTCTGCATAATATTCTACCAATATCACAGAACCCTAAGTCTTTAATTTAATAGATTTTTGACAGATTTAATAGAATCTTTAATCTTTTTACTTCAGGGCCTCAAAATATAATATTCTATATAATATTCTAAAATTATCTAACTTAGAAATGATTTATTTCTTATCTGCGTTGTTCTGTTGAGCTTATTATGGGATTGCACAGTGTTTCTCAGATAGGTTCTATTATTGTTCATGATTATTCATTCCTGCCCAAACCTTGCTGTGCTTTCTTGGAAGCAGAGTTTTCTTCCCTGTCCCATTGATTTGGGCTTGGCCTTGTGGCCTGCCTTGGCCAGTGGTATGTGAATGTCTAATGTGGTTTTGTGGTTGACACATGTCCCCTTGACCTCTCTTCACCATGAGAAGAGCATGCCATAGATAGTAGATGCATGCTGAGGCACAAGAATTACAAAGCTCATGAAGCCCAGCTGAGACTAACAAAGCTACAGCTAACCCACAGCCCTCATCCAACATGAGCAAGAAATTAACTTTCATTGTTGTAAGTCTCTGAAATTTAGGGGTTGTTTGTTGATACCACAAAAGCTGATTGCTACAATGCTACAGCAATTGTCTGCAATATACCCTTGTGTAGCTTTAAAACTAGACATAAGGTCCAAGATATAAGATGCTGAATATATTAATAATGTTGCAATTAATTTCCATAACTTTTTAAGAGTGCAATAATTCTATCTTCTCTCTATATATATCCAGATTCCATTCTTCTCCTTCCAACTGTAAATGTTTCAACCCCATGATTCATAGAACAATCAGAGGTTAGCAACAATGCTAATAAAATTCACTGTACATAATTTTCCACCAGGGGAATCAAAGGATTTTCCATTTGTCCATATAGCCAAATACTGTCTTGGGTTGGAGATTTTAAAAGAAAAATTTTAATATGCACTATCTGTGCATATAATTATTTTCAGACCACTTAGGTCAAAATTAAAACTCAGGTATGTTTAATCAAGCTATAAATCAAACAAGAGCCTTTTCAACTAACATACATGAAAAGAAGCCCAGAAAAAAAATTTTTTGTTTCCTCTATCCTAAAAATTAAAACCACATCTATTAAAAGCAGGTATACAGGAAATTAATAAACTTTCACTTTCTTCAAGTTCTTTAAATTTACAGAACAGTTATTCAAAAACAATGTCTCATAGTATGTGGAGTTATTCTACTTAATAGAAAATACAGTCAGAAAAGAACTCATCTTAGAGAAAAAAAATCTACTAGCATGATATCAATTCATGGTAATGTACAAAGAAAAGAATAATGAAGGGCTTATGAAAGAAATATATCCTTATTGACTTAAACATGGGCACAGAAGGGCCATAAAACCAAGAAGAGAATTGCACAAGAATAACAAGAGACAAAATAGCAGGAAGATTTTCTAGGAAGTGAATGCTGATACTAAGTATAATGCTTAGAGTTTGTGATTCTTTTGAAAAGGGATTTAAAAAGAATTTGTAATCTACAGAGGGAAGAGAATTTCTCTTGTTTGCTAATTAAAAATAATATTAGCTATTATTTATTAAGCACCAACTATATGAAAGTAAAGGGTTTAATGAAGTAATATGGTTAGGGCACACCAACCTGGCACAGCACATGATACATCCATTTTACAGATAAAGAGAAAAAAACTTCAATAGTTTAAGTTACAAGTCCTCTCAACTATTAAAAAGTAGATTTTTTAACATAAAAAGATCAACAAAATTAACAAACTCTTAGCCAGGTTAAGAAAAAGAGAAAGAAGACTCAACTAAAATTAAAAATGAACATCTCAATAGATGAAGAAAAAGCATTGATAAAATCCAGCTCCCCTTCATGATAAAAACCCTCAACAAACTAAGCCTAGAAAGAACATAGAAGGAAAAGCTATGTATAGCTTTATTGTCTTATTATTATATTATGACAAACCCCTGGCCAACATTACGCTGAATGGGGAAAAGTGAAAGCATTTCCCCCTAAGAACTGGAACAAGATAAGGGTGCCAACTGTCAACATAATACTGGAAGTCCTAGCCAGAGCAATCAGGCAAGAGAAAGAAATAAAGGGAATCAAAATTGAAAAAGAGGAAGTCGAATTATCCCTGTTTGCCGGCAATATGATCTTGTATCTAGAAAACCCTAAATACTCCACCAAAATACTCCTGGAATTGATAAATAAATTCAGCAAAGTCTCAGGTTACAAAATCAATACACATAAATCAGTAGTGTTTCTGTATATTATTTAATAATAACAGTCAGGCTGAGAGTCAAATCAAAAACACAATACCATTTACAACAGCTAAGAAGAAAATAAAATACCTAGGATGGTGAATGGTGAAAGATCTTTACAAAGAGAACTACAAAGCACTGATGAAAGAAATCATAGATGACACAAACAAATGGAAAAACATCCCACGCTTATGGATTGGAAGAATGACATTATTAAAATGTCCATACTTCCCCCCAAAATTTACAGATTCAATGCAATTCCCATCAAAATACCAACATCATTTTTCACAAATCTAGGAAAAATAATCCTAAACTTCATATGAAACAAAAAACAACCCCAATTAACCAAACCAATCTTAAACAAAAAGAATAAATCTAGAGACATCAAATTACCTGACTTCAAATTATACTGCGAGGCTATAGTAACCAAAACAGCATGATGCCAGTAAAAAAGAAGAGACATAAACCAATGGAACAGAATTGAGAACCCAGAAATAAAACCGTATAGCTATGAACGACTGATTTTCAACAAAGCAGACAAAAACATACACTGAGGAAAGGACACCCTGTTCAATAAATGGTGCTGGAAAAATTGGATAGCCATATACAGAAGAATGAAATAGGATCCTTATCTCTCACCATATACAACAATTAACTGAAGATGGATTAAACACCTGGAGCCATAAAAATTCTGGAAGAAACCATAGTAAAAACTCTTCTAGACATTGGCCTAGGCAAAGAATTTGTGACTAAGACCCCAAAAGCAAATACAACAACAACAGAAATAAATAAATAGGACTACTACAGAATGGGATAAAATATTCACCAACTATACAGCAGATAAAGGGCTAATATCCAGAATCTACAAAGAATGCAAACAAATCAGCACAACAAAAACAAATAACTTCCTCAAAAAGTGGATAAAAGACATCAACAGAGTTTTTCCAAAAGAAGACATACAAATGGCAAGCAGACATGAAAAAATGCTCAACATCACGAATCATCAGGGAAATACAAATAAAACAACAATGATATATCACCTCAACCCTAACAGAATGGCCAATATTAAAAAAATCAAAAAACAGCAGATGTTGGTGTGGATGCAATGAGAAATGAATGCTTATATACTGTTGGTGGGACTATAAATTATTACAGTCTCTATGGAAAATAGTATGGAGAGTGCTCAAAGGACTAAAAGTAGACCTACCATTTGATTCAGCAATCCCACTACTAGATATCTTCCCGAAGGAAAAGAAGTCATTTTATCAAAAAGACATCTGCACCCAAATATTTATCACAGCAAAATTCACAATTGCAAAGATATGTAATTGATGTAAGTGCCCATCAATTGATGAATGGATAAATAAATGAGACACACGTACACACACACACACACACAATAAAATACTACTCAGCCATAGAAAGGAAAAAAATAAGGTCATTTGCAGTAACTTGGATGGAACTGGAGAACATTATCCTAAGTGAAGCATGTTAGGAATGGAAAAACAAACATCACTTGTTCTCACCAATAAGTTGGAGCTAAATGATGGGTACACATGATCATAAAGTGGTGTAAAGGACACTGGAAACTAAAGAAAGGGAGGGTGGGGAGAGAATAAGCAATAAAAATATACACTATTCTGGTGACAGGTATACTAAAACCCTAATTGCAGCATTATACAATTCATCCATGTATTATAACAAGAACATTGGTACATATTCTGAAATAAAAATTATATTAAAAAACTAAACAAACTGTAAGAAAACTATAAACCAATACCTCTGATGAATATTAATGAAAAAATTCCCAACAAAATGCAATCAGCGCCCCATATCTGTGCATTCCGCATGCATGAATTCAACCGATCATGGATCCAAAATATTCAGAATAAAAATTCCATAAAGTTCCAAAAAACTAAACTTGAATTGGCTGTGTTACAGATACTATACTGAATTCACACAACTGAAGTGATATGTAGGCATTGTATTAGGTATTATAGGCAATATAGAAATGATTTAAAATATCTGGGAGGATTGTATAGGTTATATACAAGAATTATGGCATTTTATATAAAGGATTTGAGCATCTGCAAAGTTCGGCATCAACAGGGGGTCCTGGAACCAATGCCCCGTGAATACCAAGAAACTACTATACCAGCAAATCAAATTCAACAGCACATTAAGAGGACTATACACCATGACCAAGTGGCATTTATTCCCAGATTGCAAGGATGGTTCAATATACCAAAATCAACCAAGGTAATATACCATATTAACTGAAAAGGACAAAAAACACATTATCCCCTCAACTGATGCAGAAAAAGCATGTGACAAAATGCAGCACTGATTCATAATGAAAACACTCAACAAACTAGGAATAGAAAGAAAGTACCTCAACATAATAAAGACCATAAATGAAAATCCCATAGATAAAATCATAATCAATGGAGAAAGACTCAAATAATTTCCTCTAACATCTAGAAAATGTCAAGGATGCCCACTGTTATCACTTCTAATTAACATAGCCCTGGAATTCCCACCCACAACAATTAGGTAAGGAAAAGAAATAAAAGGCATCCAAACCAGAAAGGAAGAAGCAAAATTATTTCTATTCTCAGATGAGATCATCTTATATGTTGAAAACTCTATCGAATCTACAAAAGTACTTTTAGATCTAATAAGATAATTCAGCAAAGTTGCAGGATACAAAATCAACAGGCAAACTACATGCTAAAAATAAATAATTCAAAAAGGAAATTAAGAAAATAGTACCATTTATAATCACACCAAAAAAATAAAATATTTAAGAGTAAACTAAGGAGGTGAAAGACTTGTACTCTGAAAACTACAAAACATTGATGAAAGAAATTTAAAAAGACACATACAAATGAAAAGACATCTCATATTCATGAGTTGAAAGACTTAATATTGTTAATATGTCAATAATACCCAAAGAGATCTTCAGATTTGAAGTAATTCCTATCAAAATCTCAATGGCATTTTTTACAGAAATAGAAAATCAATCCTAAAATTCAAAAGACTCTGAATATCCAAATCAATGTTAAGAAAAAACAAAGTTGGAGTTCTCACACTTCCTAATTGCAAACACATTCCAAAGCTATAGTAATCAAAACAGTGTGATACTGGTATAAAGATAGACATATAGAACAATCAAATAGAATAGAGAACCCATAAATAAACCTTTGTATATACATCAGATGATCTTTGACAAAGGTGCCAAGATCACTCAATTAAAAAAAAAAGATACTTTATTCAACAAATAGTGTTGGGAGAAGTAAATATCCACATGCAAAAGAATAAAGTTAGACCTTTACATTGCATGATATATAAAAGTTTACTCAAAATGAATTTAAGACCTAAAAGTAAGATATAAAACCATAAAACTCCTAGAAAAAAAACACAGAGGAAAACTTCATGAGATTGGATTTGGCAAGAATTTCTTGGAAATGAGACCAAAAGCACAGGTGATAAAAGAAAAAATAGAGAAATGGAAGTATATCAAACTTAAAAGTTTCTGTTCATCAAAAATATAGTCAACAGAATGAAAAGGCAACCCAAGGAATGAGATAAAATATTTGCAAATCATATATCTAATAAGAAGTAAATATTTGGAATATATTTAAAAAATTACTCAACAAAAAAAGAAAATTTTAAAATGGGCAAAGAACTTGAATAGACATTCCTCCAAAGATGATATACAAATGCATGTACAAAACGTATACGTGTACGTGTACGTGTACGTGTGCGTGTGCGTGTGCGTGTACGTGTGCGTGTACGTGTACGTGCACGTACACATACACGCACACGCACAAGCAAGCATATGAAAAGATGTTTGACATTGCTAATCATTAGAGAAATGAAAATCAAAACCACAAGAAGACATGACCTCATACGCATTAGAATGGCTACCATCAAAAAAACAAAATAACAAGTGCTGGCTAGAATATAGAAAAATTGAGATCCTTATGTACTTTCATTAAGAATGTAAGATGATGCAACCACTATGGAAAACCATGGCAGTTCCTCAAAAAATTAAAAATAGAATTACTATATGATCTAGCAATTCTTCTTCTAGATATATATCTGGAAGAACTGAAAGCAGAATCTCATAGAGATACTTACACATCCATATTCTGAGCAGCATTATTCTCAATAGCCAAGAGGTGAAAGCAACTCAAATGTCCATCAATGGATGAATGGTTAAATTAAAAACGTGGTAGATAGATAGATAGACCAATATTATTTAGCCTTAAAAAAAGGAAAATCTGTCACAATGCTACAACACTGTTGAACCTTCAGGACATTATGCCAAGTGAAATAAGCCAGTCACAAAAAGATAAAAACTGTGAACCCACTTATATGAGGAATCTAAATTAGTCAAGTTCACAGAAACAGGAACTAGAATGGAGTTTGCCAAGGGCTTGGAGAGAAGGAAGAAAAGAGGAGTTTTATGTTAATGCATATAGAGTTTCAGTTTTGCAAGATGGCGAAGCTCTGGAGATCATTGCACAACAACGTGAATATGCTTAACACTACTGAACTATACACTTAAAAATGGCAAAGATGATGAATTTTATGTTGGGTGTTTTTACCATAATTTTTTTAAAAGTTGAGAGAGAATTCCAATCCAGTTTTGACAGATGTTTTCCTGCAGCGTACATTGAGAGGTGGATGAAAGGAGCAGCAAGCAGTCCAGGTGGAAGGAAAGAAGCAGGCAGATGAATGGGTGCTCTACGGGTATGCGTGTTCAGTGAGAGTGGCAGTGACAGCAATCCAAGGATGATAAGTAAGTGCACACAGGGCCTTGAAGTTCAAATGCCAGAATATGGACTTTCATAAGAGATTTAAATGATTCAACGCTTTTTCTTCAAAGATTTAGTTCTTACTTCATTATCACTGTATTAGTTTTCTGGGGCTGCCATAGCAGAATACCTCAAACTTGTATTTTTCTCACAGTCCTGGAGGCTGGGAGTCCAAGGCCAAGGTGTTAGCAGGTTTGGTTTCTCCTGAGGTCTCTTTCCTTGGCTTGCAGATGGTCACCCCCTCCCTATGTCCTCACATGTCCATTGCTTTGTGCACAGGCTTCTTTTATGTCTCTCTCAGTATGTCCTGATCTGCTCTTCTTATAAGGCCACCAAACAGATTGGATCAGGACACCACTGTAACAGCCTCATTTAACTTTCCTTACTTCTTTATTTACCATAAAATGTGGGTCTTCAAATACAGTCACATTCTGAGCTGCATTAAGGGTTAGGACTTCTACAGAGGACTTCGGGAGGGACAAAATTCAGACCACGACAATCACATATTATGTTCAGTTGAGTTGAGTTTCCTAATTAGTTGTACATGCAGTTTTGCTAAAGAAAAACAAAAGAGAAAAGGACAAAAAGTTCAGGTCCTATGCTATCAACCATAGAAAATAAGAGACTGTAACCCTTTTATGTTCTTAGCGTCAACGCCCACTTATCCTTCAAACCATGTTTGCTGAGGCATTTACTATAGGCATTCACGATTTCACAAATTATACATTTCTACAGATCCAACATGTTTTGTTTGTTTGGTTGGTTGATTGGTAGGCTATTTTACATTTTATTCAGTAGCAGAAAAAACATCAAAAAACAGGCTGTCAGGACCAAGTGAAAGTTTGAAAGAACATCTCTATAATTCTGCAAGTTTATTCCCAGGAGATTTTACAACATCCTGGGGGAAGTCCAAAAGCAAATGTTTTCCTCAAAATGCTTTAATATTCTGGCCTCCACACTTACTCTGGACTAGGAAGTCCTTAAGTATTTTAAAATAAAATTTAAAAACTTAACAAATATTTCAGAAGGTTTTTAAAGATATCCTAGATGAAAATGGAATTAAATGTTGTTCCCTAGGAACCAGATATGTTTTCTTTTTTTACCAGGTTAATTTTAAAGTTATTTCCATAAGACTTTCAACAGTCAATAATTTTCCCTTTTGAATTTTTACCTGATTTACAGGCTTAAGAAAATTATATTCTTGCGCACACTGAATAATTTTCTCAGTTGTCACCTGACATCAGTAAATATGTATAACAGACTAGCACAGTAAGCTGCATTAACTGAATATACACACATTGTATTTCTGACAAAATATAGCTCAGGAGCTATGTTTAATTCAATGGCCTAATTGGTGTGTTTAAGTGTTTATTGGTGTGTGTGTTTATTGGTTGGTTTAATTTCTCTTAATGGAAATTTACAGTATTGAAAAAAAAACACAGCTTTCTATAATTTATGAAGAGCTATATACTGAATATTTTCCCTTTTCAATAATATGAGATTGTGCATATTTTTTAATCAGTAAATTAGAAACATGTGGGATAATCATTTAGAACAGTTTCTAAATGGATGAGAAAATGAGAGTGTTCAAACTTAAACAATATTTGAGAGATCAGTCCACCATAATAAGAACATCTTTGTTCAGATAGATTTAATGTTTCCAACTACATTTTTTAAAGTACAAATTCATGAACTTTACATCCCAAATACTGTTTATAAAGACCCCAGCTTTTCCTCCTTGATTTTACCTTACAAATTTTGATTTACATTGAATATTTCTATTTATAAATCAAAGTGCTAATTAAACATTTAATTAAATCTCTTTAATACACCAATAACATATCATTAAATATAGCTTCCTACATTTAAAAAAGATCATTCTACTTCAATGGGCATATCAGCAAACTGAATAGCAATAATGGTTATATTATATTCAAATGAAGAGATCAGAGGTTAAATTTCAAATAGATTGATATCATATCAAACTTGTCTCTATCAACCTGGAGATGCTGGCACATAATTCTTTTCTACTTCCTTGAAAAGTTCAGAAAACAGAGAAAGCCTAGTCAGGTAGCAATTTTAAATGATACATCAAGGAAATTCTAATGATGACCCAAATGTTGCTCTCTTTTTCCAACCTTCTCAAAGACCCAGAAGAACCAGTATTTTATGACTCCTACATAGACTGGCCCCCTGTGTCTGCTAAAATAGCATAACATAGAGTTGGGAACGGGTAAATTGGAGATAGATTGTATTTAATAGTCAACTTCTATCTAACATTTGAACATTGATACCTTGTTGGCTGCTGGGTGATAACAAGGCAAGTATGAGAGCACTAATGCCAGGAACAGTACTTACTGCCAGACAGTCCAAAACTATGAAAAGAGGAGCTAAGGACAGCTAGAATAAGTCTGTGTTCTCTATACAAGGCTTATGCAAGGCAAACATGTTCATCTCCGAATTCCTTCTCTGCCAACCAATGCACTCCTTGACTATCTTTTCTTATTAAATTTTTGGCCTCATGAAATGTAAATTATTTGTATCAGATTAAGAAGAACACAAATGAAAACATGGAGCCACATATGGTGCATGAGAGGGCCAAATAAAAATGCTTTCAGGTGGGTTTTGCCATTGCTCTTTTTCTCGAGTGAGGAGTTGATTACACTTATAATTGATTTCTGTGCTTCCATTTCACCATTAAAACATTACCACGTCATCAATGATTCTGCCTTTGGTCAGAAAGTATCTCTTGCTGACACTCTTATCTTATCTTATAATGAAAAAAAATGACAAGCTTATGGATAAAAGCTGGCTTTCTGACTGCACTGGATGGTTGGCAGGCACAGGAAAGGAAACGAGCTATCCAACAACCACATCACTGAGAAGGCAGGCTTCTTTTACAAGATTTATTCCTAATTCTTTTGGGGTTAGAGAGCAGAATGTGATAAGAATGAGGATTGCTCCTGACACCAGTTGCTCTCTGCTTGCCTCTCTCTAGAGCTCTCTCAGTACCACGAACTCCCGGAGGCCCAGAGATCACAAGTATGTGGAAGACTCTGACCCAGCTCCTGCCCCACCCTCCTGGCCAGCACTTCAGCCTCGTGCTCGACACTTCCTTCCATCTGGATATCCAGCCAACACCTCTGGCTCCCAAATGTGTACAAAATGGAATCTCTCACCTCTGCTCTCCGCCTACCTTCCTTTCCCGCACCTCAATAAATCTCTCTTCTCACTTTTCTATTTCCCGTTTGCCACCATTATGTCACCCATCTTTGATGTCACGTATGGGTCCTTCTTCCGTTGCCCCCCACGCAGATTCTCCATCAGCCTCTCTTTGCCAAGTGAAGTTCCTGTTTTGTGTGTACTGTTATCAAAGACTCCGGTCTCCCCTTGTAGAAATCAGTCCTATCTTCCGCTTTTGAAGATGTGTCTACCCATAGCACAGCTGTCACAGGCCACCTTTGCTCCATACGGTACATTTGTATAAATGAGAAAAGGTACATCATCTTCAAGATGCTTGACTTTCATCTTTAAGGAAACTTCTCATTAGGCGATGCACTTTACAATGTATAGAGATTCACAGGGTCACCGTGTGAATGGCATTCGCTAAGATTTTGCAGTGCACAATCCCCACACAACACCAGGCAGCCCTGTGATCCTGCCATCCTTCAACTCCACAAGTTTTAATGGCTCTTCATTGCCTGCAAAAATAAGTGCACACCATAGGCCTCGTGTAGGAGACTCGCCATGTTCAGTTCCAGCCTGCATTTCCAATATTAGCCCTTATTCCTTACTTCTTCACATGCCTGTGTTCTACTCTAACTGGCACACTTTCTCAGGACTGAGTCACACTTCCCTGTCATCTCACTTTTGATCATTTATCTGCCTGGTATGCCCTTACTCCTTTTTTTTTTTTTCAACCTATAAATATCCCACCCATTTTTAAATTTCATTTCTTCCACAAAGCCTTATCTTTTTCCCACCCCAAGTAGAAAGTGAGTATTCTCTCCTTTAAATCCACTGTATTCTGTTTATACCTCAGTTATGATATGTATAATATACTGCCTTTCATTATAGCTATTGGCTCATTTAAGCGATATGTTCCACACAGTAAACACTTTGAGGTAGAGATTGTGTCAGTTTATGTATTCTTCAGATCCAAGTCCAAGATTTTATGCAGAACATTTTTTTAAGAAAATTTACTTAATTGAATGAAATCAGTAGATCTCACACCCAGTAAAGATGTATTATATTTTTGTGATTGATTATAAACATTTATACTCCTTAAGAAAGTATAAAGAATTTTTTATTTATTGTCTAAAAAATAGAATTAATAATTAAGTTTCCATTGTTTTCATCTGCATTGTATTTCATTTGCTTTACTTCCCCAATAGCTGGATAACCCTTCATTGCTAATAGATACATAACCCATGGGTCACTCTTCCATTTTGCTCAACCAAGCAGGATCAAATATGATTCCTTCTCGTCTTTGTCTCGTAAGGTTAGTCTATCCCTGATTTTATAGGTCTTCATTTCCCAACATCTTCAGTGTAAATAAATAAGAAAAGTCTTGCAGAGAAGGTGAGGGTAGTTTCTTACTCAAAAGAAATTGCTCTTTTGAGAGCAGCTCACAGACCATTATAGGACAGGAAGCATTTCTGGTCTTCCATCTGCTGAGACTACTATGCCACTATGGGTTTCAGAGAAATCAAAATCTCAACCAAGTTGAAAACTTGTAATTCACTTTATCACTTTTCTGTTAAAACTATACTTAGTGCTAATGAGAAATCATTCTCACTTTTGATTCAATTGAATTAACTTATAATTATGCAATAAGTACATGTCTTTTAAGGAATATCTATGTATTTCTCAGGTCCATGGAATCCTAGAACTGTGTCTAAAATCTAGACTGTGGATGCCAATTGAAGATGGTAATGATCAATGACACAGAGACATAAATGCAAATGAGGTTGACAATATTTATATTTTAAAATCATTTTAAAGCCCCTGCTATGTCGTACCTCCTCCATTGACTGAGCTTAACAAACACAGACCTTTGTGTTCAACAACCCTTTGAGCTTAGAGCAAAGAAAAACTTTACTCTCCCTGATAAACTAATTTTCTACCTTTTTATCAAATTAAGAATACATTTCCCCTTTTGTTTTGGCAATCAGGAAGAACAGAGTTAACCAAGATTGAACTCTTACTGTCTAGGCCCCAAAATACATAGGAACACAGATGTTGAAGAACGCACAGGATGGTAATTTAAGCCACAGGGATTTAAAGGTCACCTGGTCTAATATTCCCAGTCAAGTCTGAACTCCCTCTACAGCTTCTCTGACACGTGGCCATCTAATCTCCACTTGAATTTGTCTAACATAGAAAGCTCACTCTTGCACAAAGGAGTTTTTCCTCCTTAGGGTTAATTCCAAACTTCAGAAAGCCTTTCCTTATGGTGTACTGAAATCAAATGTTTTCTTTAACTTCCCATTAGTTCCTAGTTCCAGAGCTACAAATGATAAAAAGAAATCCCCCTTTCGCATTATGTTCCTCTTTGAATATTTAATTAAAACAGCCTGGCTTCCTTTAAGTTCCTATCCAAGCCCTGCTCCTTGCCAGCTGTGAGAC
Source organism: Avahi laniger (assembly GCA_963575035.1). Lineage (NCBI taxonomy): Eukaryota > Metazoa > Chordata > Mammalia > Primates > Indriidae > Avahi > Avahi laniger. Next base: position 37,722 of record CAUYSK010098765.1, read on the forward strand.
ACTAGGAAAGCTACTCGGTATCTTTAAGCCTCAGTGTTTCTCTCTGTAACATGGAGATAATGACAGAATTCCTCTCATAGCATTATCTTAAAGATTTCATGAGAAAGGAACTTGTAAAAGTGTTGGGTACATTGTCAGTACCCCCTGTAACTGTCATAAAGATTTGTTTTTCTTGTACTCTCAGAATTTTGTATGAGAAGCCCTCTTGCTCTTAGTCTACTACCATCTCTCCGTATTTGTTATTATTCAAATTGTTCTTCCGTGAGGCTTTTTCCACCTGCCTGGTAAACAGAACGTGGCAGTGATGTTGCCAGAGCCCCGCACCGTCCTAGTGAGCCCTGCTCATACACCCAAATCCCACTCGTCCCTTTGTTGAGGTCTACCTTCCCTGCAGGCTGGAGCTTAGCACAGTGTCAGAGAAAACCACATCGGTGACTGGCATTGCCCGCTTCCCTCTAGGAATCCCCAGGCCCCTCTTCCAAGCCTTTGATCCCCATGCAGAGCTGAAAAATCTAGGGGGTCATGTAAACCCTTTCTCAACCAGCTTCTTCCAGGCCTCACCAAAAATAAATAAATAAATCCACAGACTCTGTGCTCTTTATCCTCAGTGCTCTTGTCTGACCTGGTATTGACCAGCTAATCTGGCAAAATAATTGTGCTGCTAAGGTAATGGGAATGATGGTTTAATTTTTTACCCTTCCAGGTAAAAAAAAAAAAAAATGTTAATTTTAGGCCAAACTTAGAACCTTGACACATTCTTGGAATGACTTTAAGTTTTTGGAAGTCTTTGATAACACTTGATTTTTTTCTTTTATCTTTTTTTTTTTTTTTTGCTGCAAGTTTCCCAACAACTATTCTTACAAGTTTTTCTTAGTTCTTTAAATTTGCCTTTAATTCTGTGTGTGGGGTGTGTGTGTCTGTGTGTGTGTATGTGTGTAGGACATTGCAAACCCCTCTTCTGTTCACAAGAATGGAAGTGGTATCTTCCTTAGGAATGCAATAGTGGAAATCTTAGGTGCTGGGAGAAGGTGGCATGAGATGGGCTTCTCAATAAGAAATCTTGTGACATATCCAAGGGTACCTCCCCCAAAAAGCTTGCATTATCTATGATTTAGTCCAACTCTAAATACAAATTTATTAATGGTCCCATGCTATGAACATACTTATACATAAAGAAATACTTCACAATGCTGCTTGCTGCTTTGGGGGAGTGCATATTTACTGACAACACATGATTCTCTAAAAATTAAGAAATCAACATAAAAAGATAAAGAGAAGGTTGTCAAATGCCTTAGGGCCAGATATTGTGAGCCTCTCGTCTCTCAGTATTTTCTTAATGCTCTTTTAATGCCAGACTTCAAAATGAATCACCCAAGAAAACCAAATAGACCCTTATAATCAAATAGATTTTTCAACCAAAGTCAACAAAAGCATGACTTTCCTGCATATTTCATGTATCCCCAAAACAGGAAATGACTGAAATTCCTCTAAAAGTTAGACTATTCTCTGAACATGTTCATTCAACCTTTTCCATTTAGAAGTTGTCCACACTAAATATGAGTTCATTCTTTGAATCCAAACCTACGGTAATATGTTCAAATTGATTTTGCTCACTCCAGTGGCTGGCTTTTCTGAGAAACATCTTCTGATGGCCTGTTTTCTACTTTGAGAGATGTGGCAAATTTCAGGAAGCCTGTATTATAAAACTTTAAATGGAAATGAAATGGAAAAACAAATCAGTGCCTCAAAGTGTTGTGTCTGCTATTATGTGACCATTCAAGTCAATCAAGTGGATTGAGAAATTGATAAAGACTAAAGTCCATCTTCTGTTTTTGCAAACATCCAACATTCTCATTTATAAACAAGGAAGAACATGATTGTACTCTACATAAAAATTATAGAAACAACACAGACATGTCATGAATGAAAGACATTAAAGATATTTTCTTTTATAGAAATTGGTGGCTGGCAGGGAGGAGTGGATGGGGAGGCATGAGCCAATAAGAATATTAAACTGGGATCAACCAATTAACCAGTTAACTGGGCTTCCAATCTGATGACCTGGGCAAGTCAGAGAGGATGTTTCTTCTCTTTTTTTTTATTTCAAAATAATAAGGTGTACAAATTTTAGGTTACACGGGTCACTTTTGTAAAGCTTGAGTCCCAGCTATAGGTGTGCCCATCACCTATATAGTGTTCACTGTAGCCATTAGGTAGGTTTTTGCCCCTCCTCTCCTAACCCCTATGTCCTGCTTGATTTCCACTGAGTTTTACTTCCCTCTGTGCACATGTGTGCTCATCAGTTAGTTACAATTTAATAGTGAGTACATGTGGTGGTTGTTTTTCCATTCTTGAGATACTTCACTTAGGAGAATGATCTCCAGTTCCATTCAAATTGTTGCAAAAGGCATTAATTCATCCATTTTTAAAGTAGTAAAAGAAGAAAACACAGAAGACCCAAAGGATCACATGTTCTTAAATACTTTAATTTTTAAGGAGCTTAAACCAGTTTTTAAATCAATATTCTACATATCCTAAATGTGCCATTGTTTTGAAAAATAGAACAGAGTTTCCCCAAGATATATATTGTCTTATTTTCTGGAAGCCTCCTTCTACCTCAAGATTCCCTTCCTTTTCCCCTTTTTCCCTTTGGGACCCTCACAGTCAGCCCCAAACTATTGAGACCTTATCTCTAATGAGAGTTCACATATTGGCAGTGACTTGTTCTGCAGCTCATTTTTTTATTATTCCTGACAGGTAGTGTATTGGAAAGACCCTTGGACTTGGAGTCAGCAGTCCTGAGTGTCATATCCACTGTACCACCTATTAGTTGTTTGACTTATGAACTTCACATAACTTCATCTTTCTTAAAGTGTTTAATGAGAATAACACTTTGTACATTTTCTTATTCAAGAAATAATTATTTAGAGTCTACTAAAACCGGACATGGCCTTAGAGGCTAGAGACACCCCTCTAAACTAGATCCTGTCTCTGCCTGTGAGAAGTTTATGGTTTAGGAGGGGAAACAAGCATTTGAATTGGCAAGTAGAATGCAGGGCAGTCAGTGCCAAGCAGGGGGATGCCCCAGTGCCCTTCCTGAAAAATAAACATTTCTCAGAATTACTGATAAAATATATCCCTGGTACTTAAACTTGTAAGAAAACAGATAGAAACATGATGAGTAAGCTATCACAAAGTCAAAATATATGCAAGGCCAAAAAGTAAAATGGAAATTGTTTGTTTATGGAAGGGTATCCAGTAGATACATGGTTGCATTTCAGGGGATCAATAAAAATGTGTACAAAATTTTGTGGATGTGTTCCATTTGGGAGATAAGGTCCTTAATTCTCATAACATTACCAAAAAGTTGAACGACCCCGAAATGCCAGTAATCCATGTTTTCTAAGGTAGATACACTTTGGGAAAGTTGTAAGTGAAATACTTGGGTGGAAATATGAGTGTCTTCTGTCACCAATTTTCATGCTCCAGAAATTGCTAACATTTTTGTATTTACAATTATAAGACTTCACATATGGTAAATGTCTACACTATATGGAGTTGCTGAAAATGTCCTTTGAGATTTTGAAGTAAACTAATACATAGCTCCCTTCCAAAACAAACAAAAAACTTAGCTTTTATAATCACTATTTCAATGAGGAAGAAAACTAAAGTCTTATAGATTACTTACTTAAATTAATACTTTATATCATAACGTGGCTATGTATAGAGATGTCCAATAAGCTTTTATCTTAAAAGGACATGTGCAAAGAAAAGACAGCTTGATGTTTTTCTGTAACTGATTCAGTATTGTTCTCAAGCCATACGCTGCTGGGTACCAAGAGGAAAAAACATTGAGTTTTCCAAGTAAAAATATTAAGTTTCTTCCAGCCTAAAAGACTAGTTATCAAGGTTTTTATATTTTAGAAGGAATAGTAAAATATTTAGAAATTAAAGTGGCATGATATCTTTATTTGCTTTAGAATATCTTTGAAAGGATCAGAAGGGGGGGCAAGAAAGGGGAGAGCAGGACAGAGGGGAGGGCATGGAAGAAGAAGAAATAGAAATTTTCAAAAAGAGCTTTTTTCTAACAGGTTTGTTGCCAAAACACAGGTGTTGTGAAAACCACCACTAAATCAAAGCCAAAATGAGAAAGGAAAAGATTCCTATTAACATTGTCGTCATTGGACATACAGATTCAGGCAGGTCTACCACTACCGGTCATCTGATCTGCAAATGTAGTGGGATTGACAAAAGAGCCATCAAAAAATTTGAGAGGCTACTGGAGCTGACAAGGCCACCAAGTCTGCCCAGAAAGCTCTGAAGGCTAAACGAATGCTATGCCTAATACCTGCCACCCAGCCTTAATCAGTAATGGACTCAGAACTGATGGTCTCAATGCCCATTTAATAGTAAAATACTAGTTAATGATTACTGGTAAAAACCTTCCGAAGGAAAGGAGAATGTTTTGTGGACCACTTGTTTGAGTGGGTGTGTTTGTGTGAGTGATGTGTGTGTGGAAGTTTTAAGTTATGAGTTTTTAAAATCAGTACTTTTTAATGGAAATAACTTGGCCAAAAATCTGTCACAGAATTTCGAGACCTATTAAAACAAGATTTAATGAGGAAAAAGAAGAAATGGGAAAAAGATAAAAAGAAAAAAAGGTAGGTGACACGTGCGTGACAGTATCTTGATAATTCTAGAACCAGGATATATGTTGGCTCATTATATCATTTTCTTTCATTTTTTAATGTTTGAAACCCTCGTTAAATAATTTTCCTTTAAAAGAGTCTGAATATAAAATAATTCATGCGAGGTAAATTTGAGGTGCTCAGTCTTTCAGAGTTGATTCCTCCTGTGACATCCAGGCATACAAAGGAGTTCATAGGAAATCTTTGTGCTGAGGGATAAGGGCTTTTCACTCCACACCCTCAGGCCTTGTACAATCTTCTGGGTTTTGCTTATATCCACAGCAAGGTGGCTCACCTGATCACATCTCAGAAGACTTGTGCTGATGTCTGCTGAGTTGTCGCTCGTTTGGCTAGTTGGGCTGTCATGGTGGCACCTGCTGGTGTTCTACACCATTTGCCACCAGTAGAAAAATCCCATTCTCTTCATCCTGGCCTTATGTGACCTCATGTCTAAACCAGTTCACCTGTCTTCTCGGCATCTCTACACGGTCTCCACACCATCTCTACAGCACGTCCAACACTCTCTCTCCCTCTCTCTTTCTCTCTCTCTCTCTCCCTCTCTCATTCTCTCTCTCTCTCTCTCTCTCTCTCTCTTTCTCTCTCTCACACACACACACACACACACACACACACACGCACACACGTCGAGGAGGGGGAAAGCAGAGGGAATCTCTGAATCCCTTGCGTGCCACTGTTGGCCATGAGGAACCAGGAGCGTTTACCTCAAGTTCATGTATCTAGAAAATTCCTGCTGCTGATATTGCATTATGGCTCTAAATCAGGATGTGTTACTCAAGCAGATGTGTAGGTTACTCTTGAGGCTCTGCTTGAGAAAGCAGGCCACCAGCCCAGACATCTTCAGATTTCCCCATATTCTACGGTGGCCACCCTCCACGCAGGCCCACTGCCACAATATTCAATCCCAGGACAGGCAAAAGCAAAGACACTACCCTTCACTCCATTTTAAATCATTTGTTTAAAAAGCTATATTGTATTATCTAAATTAGATTCTAAATATGGAAATTTGCAGAACCCAAACATTGCCCCCCATCCTTGATACAAGTGCATGACTTTGGGTAGGTCAGAACCTCAGTGAAAAGATAACCACGTAATTGTTACCTTCCAGTTGCAAGTTCATCCTTCTTTCTACAGTGTCTCCTGCCTTCTTAATCATGTTTTTACTAGTTCATCAATCATACCACAATCCATATTTAATTAACAATGGAGTTGAATGCTATTCACAGAATGTTTTCTGTGTCATAGACATACTAATCTATGTTCATTAACCCTAGTATTAGAGACAGGATAGGATAGGTATATTAAATCAGAAATGAGATGCACCACAAGTGAAAATAGGAACTTAGTCACTGTAAAAGAATATGATACTGCCTCCACTCTGAAGCAAAAGTTATTACTAGAAGGAATTTTTTATTTTGTACTCAAGCAGGGAACAAATATATGTAAGTTCTAAATAGGAAAAATCATTAAGGCTCTTTTATACTTCTAATTTTTTTTGTGGATACATAGTCATGTAAATTACAAATGAATATATATTGCTGAATTAATTTTCTTTTAATTCAAGGTGGACTATCTTTGGCTATATTAAATTTTCTTGAAAAACTTTACAAATAACAGTAGTTCTAAAAAAGGAATCCAATTTCAATTTATTATCTTTGTATGTCTTCTCAAATGAGCAATTTTTTTCCCTCAATGTGTCCAAATACATAATTTAAGTGCTTCAGAACTAAACAATTTTAGCTGTGTTAAAAATTCTATAATTAGTGAATTTGGAACATGTGACTTCTGCTTCATCCTTGGAAATGATGTACTTTCCACTAAGTTTAGAAAGTGAGGGTAAAAGAATGCCCACCCATTGTGATGGTGATGTTAGTTGTTGTCTTTTTTTTTAACCTCAGTTTTATTTGAATGTATCCACAGATCAGAGCTTTGACAATTTTTCATTTCCTGTGAGCTCCACCTTCCAGGGCTTTCTGAAACTTTACTCCAAGATCTGTCTTCAAGATACATTCAAGGCCGGGCGCGGTGGCTCAAGCCTGTAATCCTAGCACTCTGGGAGGCCGAGGTGGGCGGATCGTTCTGAGCTCAGGAGTTCGAGACCAGCCTGAGCAAGAGCGAGATCCCATCTCTACCAAAAAATAGAAAGAAATTAAT
>CAUYSK010098766.1:0-20194 GCA_963575035.1 Avahi laniger
ACAAAGGTGTGTGTTTTGTTTTCTGTTTCCTGTCTGGGGCTGCAGTGCTAGCTCTGGCCACCAGGGGCGGCAGTGCCCGCTGTGCTCCGTGGAGCAGCTGGAGCCAGGGGAGAGCCCCAGGGTCGCTGTGGGGTCCCCTGCTTCCACCTGGCGAGCTCCTCCCCTTGCTAGCGTCCGTCTGCACAGCGTGAGCCGCTCTGCGGTGGGGAGGGCTCCGACGTCCTCTCGTCTTCCCGTTCAGCACATGTGTCCGCACGCGCCCCGCCCTGGGTGGGGAGGTTAGAGTTGGTGGGGTTGGGGTTGGGGGGCCGTTAAACCCGGGTGGGGCGAGCCAGGGAAAGCACTTCCCAAGGGGAATGGGCTGCCTGGGGCTAGGTGGTTCGCAGTGTGATTTTCCTCTCCTCCAGGAAGAAGCTCTGGGCCTCTGGCAGGGCTGTTTTGCATTTGTAAAGTTGGTTCCAGGTTCCATCTGAGGGTCCGTGTCCCGTCCTGGGAGTAGCCAGAACAGGGCCCCCTGGGGAGGGGGGGCCCAGGGGCACAGGCCCACACACATATCTGGGAAGGAGATGGTTGGGGCCCATTCATTCAACAAACATGAAGCGCCTACTGTATGCAGGCACTCAGCTAATTCAGGGAACAGACAAAAATTCCCACCCTCCTGGCTTCAGTCCAGTGGGGGCTCGGAAGGGCCCACTAGACACCTGGCGGGCGATGGCCCTGCGTGTGCCGCCCTCTGGCCCCTCCGGGTGTGGGTTCTTCCAGCCTACGACCGGAAGAAGAGAGTGGGCTTTGGGTCAGGAGGGGGCTCCTGTCTCCGTGGTGGGGGCAACTGGGGCTGGGTGGGGCTAGGCAGAGCCTGCGCTCCCGCAAGTCTCCATGCTTCCCGCTAGAGGGCTCAGACTGGGGCTTCCCCTGCAGGATGAAAGGAAACAGAGCACTGGGCCGCGGGCCCAGCCAGCCCCTGTGAGGATCCCTTCCCAGCCAGGCCCGCCCATCCCTGTCCCACGTGGGGCCGGCAGGAGGCGTGGTGAGCAGCCTGCTTACCCATGGGCCTCACCCAAAGTCCTCAGTGCCCAGTGGCTGGCCTCTGGGGGACCCCCGGGGGAGCCAGGAGGGTCAGGGCAGAAGAGGCCAGGCCTCTGACTATACCGCCAGCCGCCTGCCCCAGCACCACCTTCTCCACCCTGGACACCTGGTTGGACCAGTGTCCGGGGATTTCTGTCAGTCCCAGACCTCCCCAGCTCCCCACTCATTCATTCATTCATTCACTCATTTGTTCACTCATTCAGCAAATATCCACTGGTCCCAGCCATGTGCCCAGTACTGTAGCTTCCTCAGTGAGCCCGGCCTGACTGTCCTGCCCACATGAAGCTGAGGTCCACTCTGTGACTTAAAAGGGGGTGGTCCACAGGTTAGCAGGGATGAGGGGCACCAGGAATCAGCCACTTTATTAAAAGAGAAGCTTGTATTTGAAAGAAGTAACAGAGAAAAGGCTTGCTTGGCACTTCATCTTGAGAAATAAAATAATTGAAGGTTACAAAGAATAAATGTATTTTCTATTTAACAAAATACAGGTCATGAATTTTTTATTATTATTTTTTATTTTTTAATTTTATTATTTATTTATTTATTTCAGAGACAGGGTCTCACTCTTGCCGAGGCTGGTCTTGAACTCCTGACCTCAAGTTATCCTCCCGCCTTGGCCTCCGAGAGTGCTAGGATTAAGGGCATGAGCCATGGCGCCCAGCCTATGACTTCAAATACATATTCATTCCTAGAACCAACAAAGAATAAATCCAGGCCAGGCATGGTGGCTCACACCTACAATGCCAGCACTTTGGGAGGCCAAGGTGGGAGGATCATTTGAGGCCAGGCGTTTGAGACCAGCCTGGGCAACATACTAAGACTCCATCTCTCCCAAAAATAAAAATAAATAAAAATAAATCCAATGTTGATTGGGTATTTGTGAAACAATCTTTCTCCACAAATTACAGCAGTTCATAAAAATCTTCTAGGGCCTCATTAATTTTCCTGAGGGCTCTTCAATCCTCTGATGCTTAAACTCGTAGAAAACCTCTGTCCTCCCCTCTTTGCTTGTTGTCCAACCACCCAGGGGCCGCCCTGTCGGTAGCTCTCCACGCTATCTGGACAGGCTGCCTGCAGTCCTTCCTCGCGGGCTGCACTCCTGTCTCTTCCCACGGTTTGCGTTTCTGTCTCACAGTGAGTCTGCGTTTTGCCGGTGCATCACTATGCGTGTTCACGCTGTGTCTCCTGCACCGACTGTATGAGATACAGCCTTTGTCTCCACTGTACAGGTGAGGACACTCAGGTCAAGAAGGCCGACCGACCTACCCGAGTCACACAGCAGTGTGGAACCAAGAGCAGACAAGGAGGCACATCATTTGTTGCAGATGATCCCAGGTAGCCCAAGTGAGGCGTGGGGAGGGGAGCCTGGAGCAGGAAGGGCCAGGGAGGGGCCCTGATGAGCAGCCCTGAATGGACTCCTGGGGTCAGGCTCCCTGGAAATCATGTCCCACCTGAATGGCTCTGTCCTCATGGGAGGAGGGTCATCCCTGGGGCATAAATGCTCTCCCACTGGTGGCTGGTGCCTGCATGCCGGAGAGGAAGCTCCAGGGGTGCCTGGGAGAGCCCTCAGACAGAGAAGAGGGATGTGCGTATTCCAGGGGACACTGTGGCCTGCAGGGGACCGACTCCCCCAGCTGTGGATGGACTCAGGTGGGCCAAGGGGACATGCACAGGTCACAGCAGCATGGCCACCTGAAGCTTCCCAGATCCAAGGCCAGGGCCACTCGCTCCAGTTTGCCTGGCCACTCTTCTTTCTCAAGGCAGCCACTGCCACCTGCATACACCTTTGCAGCTTGCAGCCTGCTCTATGCAGACGCAATGCTGTGCCTCCTGGATGGTGTGGTCATCGCTTGCATCCCCTCTGTTGTAAACAAGGACCCCGAAGCTCAGAGAGGGCCAGACTTCTCTCCAAAGTCGCTCAGCCAGAGTGGTGCAGTGACTTTCCCACCCAGCTTGGGCTGCCCCCGACGCAGGGCCTAGAGCAAATGCATTGGGAGCTTGGCAAGTAGGAATCCCCCCACACAGCCAGGGGGATGCCTCCCCTCTGCCACCCCGGTGGTCTCCATAGGCATCCGCCTTGTTAGAGGCAGGATGTAGCCTGCTGGGGCCAGGACAGCTCAGCTGGGAGGGCACCTGGTGCCTGAGAAGTAACCAAAGCACCAGGCCAAGCTTGGAACAGCCAACCCCATGAAGTCACTGCCTGGCACAAGGGTACAGTCATCTACCAGCTGCCATTAGCTGTGCCAGGGGCTGCAGGGCAAACCAAGATTCCTCTGCACAGGAGCCTCTGAGGTGGGGACTCCAGGTCCCCCATGCTCTAAGTGAGAAATGGAGGCGCCGAGATCCCTCCTGGCTGTGAGTAGCAGTGCTGGGGCTTAAGCCAGGTCCCTCTGGCCCAAAGGCATGAGACTCCCGCTCATCCAGGAACCCACCGTGCCGAGCAGGAAGCTGGAGGCTAGGAAGCATCCACACGGTGTCCTGGGCTACTCACACCGCTCCCCACACACCAGACACAAGTGGCCAGTGTCAGCTGTCCCCTGACCTGTCTCCATCTCGAACTCATGCCCCTCAGCCACTTCAAGGGTTTCTAATTTCAGGGGTGCGATCTTATGATTTATACACATGTGTGTGTGTGTGTGTGTGTGTGTGTGTGTGTGTGTGTATTTTTGTCTGCGGTTCCTCATTCAAAACTCCCATAGCCCTTGCTCTAATGTCGGGACACTTTAGGCCTCAGAGATGGAGCTTAGAAAACAGAATCTCTCTCTGACCTTCCCCTACCCCCTCTCACCTGTGCCTTTTTCTCCCCAAGGCAGCCCTTAGAAACTAAAAATAGAATCTTCCCCTGCCTGTGGCCGTAAAGAAATTCTCTGACCTACCTTGTCTGATTGTGGGTCACAATTCCAGGTGGGGTCCTGCCTCAGACCCAGGAGGAAGGACGCGCACAGAGAGGCCAAGAAGAATCTGAACAGATAGACCTTGCTGGGTTCCCACTCAGTCTGGTGGTGTTAGATCCACCGTTTGGTCCACTGACATTTCCACACAGTGGTCAATCCCGCCTGGCCAGTGCATTCTCCACAGAAGGCCCCAGAGGACAGGGTTTGGGAGCTTCCAGATACTGAACACATACACGGAGCTTCCTGCAGGGTGGCGCCCAGGGAGGGCACGGAAGCTCCGCGACCCTTCCCCAGCTCTTCATCTGCATCTTTTGTAATATCCTCTATGATAAACCAGCAAACATAAGCAATTTCCCCGAGTTCTGTGAGCCGCTCTAGCAAATTAATGGAACCTAAAGAGGGGGTTGAGGGAGCTCCAGTTTGAAGCTGGTTCGTCAAAAGTTCACAGCCTGGACTTGAGACTGGTGTCTGAGTAGGGGAGGCTGTCCAGTGGGACTGAGCCCTCTCCCCACTGGGGTCCGAGGCTGTCTCCAGGTGGACGGCGTCAGCACTGAATTGAACTAGAGGACACTTCGCTGGTGTCTGCTGCGTGGGGAAAACTTTCACGCACTTGGTCATAGAAGTCTTCTGCATCGACTGTTGTTGAGAGAATAGAAAAAACCCTTTAAGTGTGTTCTTTTCACTCAAGGGGTTTTGGGGAAAACAGCTGCGGGTTCGGTAGGTGAGATATTATGTCTAATTCATTGTCTTATTTCATTGTCCTAATGAGGAGCTGCGTTTTCAACTCTCAGCCATTTCTAGAGTGCGGCCCCTGGTCCGGCCTTGGGTGAGCCTGCAGAGCGTGCTTTCTCTGGGCATCCCCACGGTGGAGGCCGAGGCCGGGGTCTGGCTTCCAGCACAGCCAGGAAGCTCCTCCCCTGGTCTCAGCAGGACTCCTCGGTCTGCTCCAGGAGCCGGGAGCCCAACTCACTGGTTCCAATAAGCCCGCAATAAGTTTGCTCCCCCGCACGAGGCACGTGCTGGGACAGGATGCAGTGGGTTCTGCCTGCATCTGGGCCCGGCCTCGGCTGGTACAGGACCATGGGCTTGGATTAGAGACCAAATCCTGGATCCTGCTGGGCTCTGGCTGGGCCAGGCATGTGGGCTGTGAACCCACTTGACCTCCTGAACAACCAGGTCAAGGAAGAACAGAGCGCAGGGGGCCCGGAGCGGCAGGGCTGGCCCAGAACCCACGGAGGCCTGTTGTCTTTAAATCTCAATTTTGGGGAGCAGTTACACATCGTTCTGATGATACATGATTCAGACCCAGCGTGCCAAACACAGAAAAAGAGCTGTTCAGGGTGAAACTGGGACAAGGCCTAGACCTCCCCAACCCCCAAACACCCCAGGGACCCCCCCCACTCCCGGGGCTCCAAGAGGCACAGCTTGACATGCACTGAAGGGAGCTATTACCTCTTTTCATTGCTGGGAGACTGAGGCTTTGTCCAAGGTCACCGAGCGAATCGGGCAGAAGCCTGAGTGGATGGCCGAGACTTGGAGTCTGTCCTCAGGGCTCCCCTGTTGCTGCCCACCCCCAGGTACCAAAGCCAGAGCTAAAATTGGTGTCTGGGTCCAAACTGATCTTTGCAGAGATGTCTGCTTGTCACCTGGGAGAAGGCTGGCTCTTGGTCCAGACATAAGTTTCTCCCTAAGGTAAGGAGGGTGAGGCCCACACGGCTGGAGGGCCTGCCTCCACCCTGCCCCGCCGCCTCGACCCAGCTCCATAGCCCAGGAAGCTCTGCACACTCTCCCCGCCCGCCCGGGAGAGTCCTGCTGCACCTGCACTCTCCAGAGCTCCCGGATTTCTCTGGCATCCCAGAGGTAGGTCATAGCTGGGGACCAATTGCGGAGGGTCTGTGCATGGTGGGGAGCCTGAGGACTGGGTTTGCAGTCAAGGGCTCCCAGCCCAGCTCTGCCACTAACCAGAAGGGGGACTTCAGGCAGTTCCTGGGAGGACATTGTCCGGTTCCCTTCATGAACTCCAAGCTCAGCAGCCGGGGTTCCCAGGGGGAAGACAGCCCACTTCTTTTTCTGTCTTGGAGGACCAAGACCAACTTCATGGAGGAACCAAAGGATGGATTGCCTCACATGCCCATTTTACAGATGAAAAACTGAGGACCAGTGAGGAGAATGACAACGTAGGGATAATGGGTAGCCCGGCTGTTCAGGCCCAGGATCCCACGTCCCCTCCCCCACAGGCCCCACCCAGGCTGATCCTAAGCTGGTGGACAAGGACTTGTGCGTGACCTGCTGATCCTGGCAGCTGCTCCCAGTGAGCTGGGACCACGTGCCTGAGACCCACATTCTCTGCTTTAACCCCTGCCCGGGTTGGCTTCACACCAGCAGGAATACTTGATGTTTATTGGATAAACAGATGACGAATCAGTGCGACCCTCCTAGTGGCCCAAGGCAGGTGCTCTTATTTTACACGTGAGAAACCTAAGACAGTCTTGAGGCCCAGTGTCAAGGCTGCTTTGAGCTAAGATTGTACCACAGCACTCCAGCCTGGGCGACAAAGCCAGACCCTGTCTCTAAAAAAACAAAAGTCTTGCGTTTGTTCATTAACTCATTCATTCATGCATGCATCTAGCAGGCACCTAGAATACAACAGCAAGCCCCAGCCAACATCCCGCCTTCAGCTCACAGCCCAACAGGGAGGACAGGGCCCCGGCCTCAGTGACCCGCCTCCCCTTCCAAAGATATTTAGGTAATATCTAATAAGAGTTTTTAAAAAGTCTTATACATACACAGACAGACAGAGAGAGACAGAACTAGAAAACTGCTCCCCTCCCCGTGCTTGGGTTGGATTTGTCCTTCGCGGTGGGTCCTCCTGCCGGTTCCCCAAACACTTCAGGTCTCTGCCCGGTTCCCAGTCCAGCCCACTCACACTCTGCGCGGAGAAGGGTGTCCGGATGCACCATGTGCGCTTTCTCCTACCTTGCTTTTCCCTCCCAGTTTTGATTGTTGTAAGTCATGGAGGCCACTTTTGTCTTCCCTCACCGTTTCGCCCAGCTGCTTCCAGGCCGGGGCTGTCATTAGGCTGAATTTGTCCTCCTCTAGGGGTGGGGCCAGGGATGGACCAGGAGAGGGCTGTGGCGGAGGCAGAGCGCCCGGGCTTGCCTGCAGCGCCATCGGGCTAGGTCTGCCGTGTCTTGTCAGCGCTTTATTAGAGAACAGTTGCCAGGGAGGCACCGGTGTCTGGCAGGCAGACCAGGGAACTTTGTAAACATAAACCAAGTATGGGAAATGAATCAGTAGGTCCCAAACCAGCTCCAGGGAACCAGTGTTTGCAGTTAAAAAAAAAATGGAAGTGTGGCCTTTCAGCCAGCCCTCACCAGCTCCAGGGCCTGCGCCCAGGGCCCAGGCGGACCTGGGTTTCCAACTCCAAGCTGCGCTGTGGCCTTGAGGAAACCCCTAAGGTCTCTGAGGGGTCCACTTGTCCACTTCTCACTTGGTCTGCCACGCCTATCTCATTCTACTCTATCCTTTCCCTTAGGGCCCCTCCTTTTGCCCTCTCCCCCCTCCCCTCCCCTCTCTTCTCCTCCCTCCCCTCCCCTCTCCTCCCTCACCCTGCCTAGCAGAGGCCTCTGCCTGGGAACCCTCCACACCCTGGGCCTGGCAGACTGCTAGTGAGCGGTAGGAGGGTCCCACTCAGGGTGCCCGAGTCCCCAGGGTGGTCCCCAGGGTGAACAGGGGCAGCCCTTCGTGGAAGGGCCCAGGCTATCCCCACCCGCCGTGGGAAGAAAGTATTGCCAACCCCATTTTACAGAGGGGGAGCCCCTGACTCATGGTGGCCTAGCCAGCAGAGGTCCCTGGCCCGGAGGCTCCAAGCAAGGAGGGCGGATCACAAACAGCACCGTAGGTGCCATGTCCAGCTTGTTCTTCCTCTCCGCGGCTGCTTCGAGACTCTTCTAAACACAGTAGTGTCTTCCCCTTACAGTTTCTCTCACCTGTCTGTGCGCACCCCGCCCGGGGCCCTCGGACCCGCGCTTCTTGGCTCTGAACTGGGTGGGCACCCCAGGCCCAGCCGAGGCGGCAGCAGAGGCCCGAACCCGGGGTCAGATGCTCGGCCCCTGGGGCGGAGCCGCGGCCTGTGGGCGGGGCTGCCGGCAGGCGGGGCGCGCGGTGCCTTTTTCCCCCCGCGGGCTTCCTACGCCGGCCTGCCGGCTGCCTGCCTGCTCCACGCTCCGGCCCGGTATCTGGGGGACCCGGGCGAGCCGAACCCCTGGTTCCGGGCCGAGGTGCGCGCCTCCGTCCGTCCTAAGGTCGGTCGGGCCGCAGGGAGTGAGTCTGCACCGCGCCCGCGCGCGGGAGGAGCGGCGCGAGCCCAGGCGGAGCGCGTCCCCGCCCCAGGCTCCCGGGTCCCTTCTGCGGGTTGGGGTGGGCGGGGCTCGCGTCTGGACTCGTCCTCCGCTGAGCGGCCCGGGCGGCCTGAGCCCCGCGGAGGCTGGGGCTCCAGAGGAAGGGCGAGGGAGCGGGCTTGCCAGAGACTCCCGGGCGAGCAGGGGCCTTACCAACAGGACCCTGGCCTGAGGTCTTTCTCTGGCCCACCGCGGCAGGGCTGCTGGGGGCCCGCGGTCACTGGGGCCCGGGCGCTGTACCAAGCGCTTTGCAGCCACTCGCGCTCGGCCTCCTCACGGACAGTGCGTGCTGTTCCGCCACCCGCTCCAGCCACCTTTAGCCGAGAACACGGAGGCTGAGGGAAAGGGGAGTATGACTGGCCCAAGGTCGCTGAGCCGGGGAGAGTTGGAGCGCGTTCCCGCCGTCCCCTGGGGAAGCCAGGCCCCGCCCCCCGGAAGAGTGTACTGCTGCTACCTCTTTGCCTAGGGAAGCCCCCGCGGGACCGGGTGTGTCGGGGCTGTGCCTCAGGGCTTGATGTCTGGTGTACTTGCTGTGGCCCAGGGAAATCCTCCTGTAAGCCCTGCCCACGCACCCTGCCCTTCTGCTGCTGTCCCAGCCCCTGGGCTGGCCTGGGCGAAGTGGGCCCCAGCCCCTCTCCCACAAAGGACAGCCGGAAGCTCCAGCAGAGCACTGAGCCACTGCCACCCGTCCGCCTCCCAGAGCTGCGCCTGAGGTCCAGCTGGACTGGGAGAGACCTGGGATCCACATTACTTCCTGGGCAACCAAGGGGAGGCCAGGGCTGCAGGAGTGGGGCCACTGCCCCGGGATAAACGGCATTCCTTTGCAGGTGTTTCGGGACCTCAGAGCCTGACAGCCCTGGGAGGGGAGAGCCTGATTGGGCCAGGCTTGCAGGGTCGCTGCAGGTGCCCACGCTCAGGTGCACCCTCAGCAATGCACCGCAAGAGACTGGCCTTGAGCCTGGGGTTGTGCCTGTTGGCAGGCGCAAGCCTCTGGGTCCTGTGGTGAGTCTGCCCTGTGGAGCTCTCCCTCCCTCCCCACCCGAGATTCCTCCCTGCTTTCGCATGTCAACCCCAAAACCTTGATCCCTTCACGGGATTTCCAGGTCCCACTAGCCTCTCCTGGCCACTTTTTCCCCAACCCCAGCCCCAGCAAGACCAAACTAGTTCTGGCTTCTAAATTTTGTACTGGCCTCCTGGGCTTTGACCTACTCTTTCCTCTGCCTGGACCATCCTTCACCCGGTGTTGATGAGGAACTCCTGTTCATGCTCCCAAATTCACCCCCTGTGTTCTGTGATGCTCCTGGGGCTGCCCTTCACCCTGCTGTTTGTGTGTGTGGGGGGCTGGCATCAAGAATATACATGCCCCAGGAATGAATGATTGCATGGGTGAATGAATGACTGCATGCAAAGCCCTGTGATACAAGGAATTCCAGGAGACTGTTCTCCAAGGTCAGCCGGACCCACAGAATGACAAGGGACCCCCGCAAGTGCCCCATTAGAGGAATTCACACCCAGTTATGTGTGCCGAGTTTTCAGCCTCCACAGTGGAGTCAACAGGTGTTTTTCCTTCCCAGGGCGTCTGTGGAAAACTGGCTGCCAGTCTCCTACATCCCCTTCTACCTCCCCTGCCCAGAGATCTTGTAAGTACAGATGGGACTAGGAGAGTTGGGGGCCCTGGGGGCTGCTCACAGCTGGGGAGACAGGGGAGTTTTTAAGGTCACTTTGTCTGCAGTTCCTGAGTGATAAGCTCATGGTTCTGTTTTCTCCTTCTTTTTATTTATTATTTTTTTAATGAAGGGGGAGTGAAGAGGGAGGTTCAATTTCCTTTTTTTTTTGAGACAGAGTCTCACTCTGTCACCCTGGGTAGAGTGCAGTGGCATTATCATAGCTCACAGCAGCCTCAAACTCCTGGGCTCAAGAGATCCTCCTGTCTCAGCCTCCCGGAGTGCTAGGATTATAGGCATGAGCCGTCGTGCCCAGCCAAGGTCATGGTTCTGATAAATGAGATAGAGTTTAGGTAATTTAAGGGCTGCCACAAACATGGAGTGAAATCTCCGTTTCAGTCTTGGAGCATCCTTGCAGCCCCCTGCATGGTTTGACCTTGGACATGTTGCACAGCTCTGAGCCTCCCTTGCTACATCTGTAAAATGGGATGGTAGAGGTGCCCCTCCCAGACCACCGGAAGCATGGGGTGCACTGTCACCTACAATTGGCCTGGTGTTACTCTGGCGACATGGTGGGCATTCAGGAAACAGTGCTTTTAGGATTGACCTTTTTGCTCAACTTTTTGTTCGATGCGGCTACAAGGAACAACTTAACACGTGACCAAAGACTTCTTCACGTAATGAGTCTGACTTTTTGACAGTTAAGAGTAAAGAAATAGGCCGGGCGCGGTGGCTCACGCCTGTAATCCTAGCTCTCTGGGAGGCCGAGGCGGGCGGATTGTTTGAGCTCAGGAGTTCGAGACCAGCCTGAGCAAGAGCGAGACCCTGTCTCTACCAAAAATAGAAAGAAATTAATCGGATAGCTAAAAATATATAGAAAAAATTAGCCGGGCATGGTGGCACATGCCTGTAGTCCCAGCTACTCGGGAGGCTGAGGCAGGAGGATTGCTTGAGCCTAGGAGTCTGAGGTTGCTGTGAGCTAGGCTGAAGCCACGGCACTCACCCTAGCCAGGGCAACAAAGTGAGACTCTGTTTCAAAAAAAAAAAAAAAAGAGTAAAGAAATGAATTGGGGCAGTCTCAAAGGGGCATCTGGCCCGTTGGTCTTTGTTTTTCATGCCAGCGAAAGGAAAGTTGAGCCTCTGGGTCACAGGCTGCTAATTAACTCTGAGGCATGTTTTATTATTTTAAATATAGAATATGGTAAATTAGGAAGCTGGAAAATGGAAAAGACGAAAGAGAAAGGAAACCCTCTCAGGTCCCACCTGAGCGGTACTTGGATTCTGAAGCGTGTCGCTGCGTTGCTTGTTTGCTGTTCCTTCTAATTGAACAGATTCTCCATTTACATGGTTCTAAAAGCAGAAAGGCTGCTTGCTGTTGAAAATGGTGTGATCATACTGTTTTTTTGCAATTTGTATCCAGTTTTCCCAGAATGGACTTTATTTTCCGTGTGTGTCCCCTCTGTTCATGGGCTCCGGCATCTCATCCCATCCAGGCACTGGTCATCATTCTTGAGCCCCCCGAGCCCCCCACCTTTCCTGTCAACAACTGCTGGGCACTTAGGTCATCCCCAGTCCCCCAGAGGCATAACCCCTTTTCCAATTCAAAGATCACTTCACTCGGATATGTCCCCTTCCCCGGCCATAGGATATAGATAGATTCCAATCCATCTCATCAGGTTGTTTTCCAGAAGGACCACAGCACAGCAAACGTTGGCACTCATGCATGCACCTGTGCCTACGCAGTGCCCAGTGAGACCGCCTGGTATTGCACCTGGGCCAGACCGGAAATACTCGATGTTACAAAGAACAGAAATGAACCCGCCTTGCTGAGTTAGGAGATGGGAGATGCGATCTCTGGTTTAAATTAATTTCTTTGATTATTCGGGAGACCGTCATTCCCGTGTCTTCCCATTGACTTTCTGCTTCTGTGAAATGCCTACTCTGTCGCTTCTCTCTTTGGTCTGCTCGTGGCCAAGCGTATCTGCTACACTTTTTTTCTTTGCAGTTTGTCTTTCAGTTCTACTGAGTTTTACACCACCATGATATTATTTTTTTTTATTTCAGCATATTATGGGGGTACAGATGTTTAGGTTACGTATGTTGCCCTGATATTATTTTTTTAATAGATTGAAGTTGAAAATTTTTGTTTTAGGTGGTCAAATCTTCACCTCTTTTCCTTTGAATTTCTTCTCTTACTTTACTTTTACTTTCATTTTCATTACCTTCAGAGGTTTAGAAATGCGAAGTTTCCGTTTTTGGCTGACGCTCTTCTGTGGCTTTGCATTCTTGTGTCTGACTCCTGAGTGCAGCTGCAGCGTGTTTGGGCTTGTGGAGCGAAGAGGCTCCCTGCCAGGGAAGCAGGACACAGGCTGGCTGGGGCCAGCATCCCGGCGCTGTGTCCCCTTCTCACCTCTGACCACCTGCCTGGGCTCCCGGGGCTCTCTGAGCAGGGACCTGAAATACGCCTGCTTGTAAGAAACGAGCAGAGGGCTGATGCCATGCATCGACACCCAAACTTTGTTGATTCAAGAATAGGGACTAATCGCAAAAGGACAAAGACTGCACGGTCCCACTAAAGTGTGGTGCCCACAACAGATGCACAGAGACAGAAGTGGAAGAATCGTTCCCGGGGCCATGGGAGGGGCAATGGTGAGCTACTGTTTATTGGGGACCCAGTTTCCGTTTGGGATGATGAGAAAGTTCTGGACACGGAGAGAGATGATGATTGCACAACAGTGTAGATGTATCATACTTAATGCCACCGAACTGTGTACTTAAGAATGGGTGAGAATGGTAAATCTTATGTTTTATATATTTTACTACAAATAAAAAATAGCAAAGACTAAAGGTGGGGAAACTCGAGAGGCCTCAGCCATCCCATCACATGTGACACGTTGAAGCGCACGAGTAACTGGCGGTACCTGTGTCATCAGGTAGCCAGAGCCTTGGGAGCTCCTGCGTTGGGACAGTCAACCTCAGGCCACTTCTGAGCGGCCTCTGGCGCTGGCTGGTCCTTCCCTGGGCCTCCCTTCCAGCCCCTGTAGAAACACTCTGGAGTGGTTTTATTGTCCCCAGTTTATGGATGAGGGAAGTAAAGCCCGTGGAGTCAAATGTCAGGCCCTGGGAGTCTTTCCAGTTGGAGGCAGAGTCAGAGGTGAGCCCAGGGGTCTGACCCTGCAGCCCTGCCACCTCCTGCTTCAAGGACCCCTCCGTACCTCCCCCCCTGGTTTGCCCTTTGTTGGAGGGAGCGGACGCCGACCACGCAGGCTGCCTGCAGAGACGCGGCCAGGACGCAGCCTTACCGCGGGCTTGCCTCGTGCTGGGCGTGGGCTCAGAGCCCCTTACTCACATACCTCACTTAATTGTCACTGCTACTCCGGGGTTCAGGGTGGTCGCCCATTTTAGATGAGGAACAGTGGATGTGTCAGTCCGAGTTCCACTGGAGATGCAGAACCAGTCAGAGATGGGTAGGCAGGTGGTAGACAGGGACACAGAGAAGATTTAGCTCAGGGGCATCTGCTTGGCTGATTTCGGGGGACCAGCCAGTCAGAAACCCCCAGGGCAGGCTGGATCTCGTAGGCGGGAGCTGGTGCTGTAGTCCACAGGTAGAATTGCTTTTTCCCCCGCAGGGAGACCTCAGTTCTGTTCCTCAGGCCTTTCCGCTGACTGGCTGAGGCCCACCCAGGGTATCCAGAGTAATCTCCTTTACATAAAGCAACTGATAGAGGTGTTAATCACATGCACAGAATCCTTTCCCAGCAACAAAGCTGGGTACTACGGCCTCGCCAGCTGGCGCTCGACTGACCATCACGGGGGGCTCACTCAGGTGAATTGACTGCCCAGGGTCCTGGGGTCATCGGGCCTTTGCAGCTTCTCAAACCTTCTACCCACTGCCACGGTCTTGCAGAGCAACCAACTTTGGTAGCAAGCGACACTCAGTTCGATTCACAGCCATGTTGCTCGCTCAGTGGCCTGGACAGCCCCCTCCTGTATGGGGTGGGGCGTGGGGAAGGTCGGGGGGTGCCTGCCCCTGGGGCATTGATTCCTCCTGTGCTCAGAACCTCTGCCCTGGGCCCCACGCTGACGGTGCCTCTTGCCTCTGCCCCCAGCAACATGAAGCTGCAGTACAAGGGACAGAAGCCGTTCCAGCCAGTGGCACAGTAAGGAGACTGACTTCCCCCTTTGCAGCCTTGGGGGTGGGGGCCGCCTCCCCTCACCACTGGCCCTTCTGGGTTGCAGGTCACAGTACCCTCAGCCCAAGCTCCTGCTGGAACACAGGTAGGTGTCATGTAGAGACCTGGAGGCGGGTGAGGGAGGGGCCCAGCAGATCTCTGATTTCTAAGTTGGGGTGACGGAGGTGCCAGTGTCCGCGTGGCCTTGGAGCCCAGGTAGTCTGGGACTGTGGAAAGACACAGGCTTGGAGTTAGGGGCCTGGGCTGTGTGACCTAGGGCAGGTTACTCAACTGCTCTGAGCTTTTTCTGTATAGGTGAATAATAATAGTACCCACCTCTAGGAGGTTGGAGGACCAGATGAGATGGTATCTGTGACACGTGCATTGTGCTCGCACATAGCAGGTGCTCAGTCTGTTGTTGAGGATGATACTGTCTTGTCCTTAGCGATGATGCTTGCTCGTCAGGCACTCAGCACACACGGAACGTGCTGGGCTCCTCTGGACACTCGGTGTGCGTTAACTCCAGGTCCTCCCAGCCCTGCTGGAGGTAGCCACCGTTATCCCCACTTTCCACATGAGGAAACAAGCCCAGAGACGGGGATGAAGTCACCCTGGGTCCCGTGGCATGAGAGGCAGGGCTGGGATGAGACCTGGGCTTTCACAGGGGGGGGTCTCAGCACCCACGGCCCCCCTGCCGCTAGCCCCACAGAGCTGCTGACACTCACCCCTTGGCTGGCGCCCATCGTGTCCGAGGGGACCTTCAACCCGGAGCTTCTGCAGCACATCTACCAGCCGCTGAACCTGACCATTGGGGTCACGGTGTTCGCCGTGGGGAAGTGAGTAGCGGGCTAGGTGGGGGGAAGAGGGGGTCTCCCTGAGCTTACAGTCCAGGGGAGAGAGGACCCTGGCTGGGCACCAGGACGGCCCTGCACCAGGTGCTGAGCAGATGGAAAGTACACAGCAGAGTGTCACTGTGGGAGGGGTCTTCCCGGGGAAGGGGATCTGGCCCTGGCATGGAAGGGTGATGGACGCAGCCCAGGGGAGGGATCGTAGCCTTTATCAGGAGGCCCCTGTGCCCCTCCCTGCTTCCCCAGACCCCTCCTCTGCTTTCCTCTCTCTTCCCTGACCCCACGACGTAGCCTTTCCTTGAGAAGCTGCCACCTGGCAGCTTCCCTCTGGGCCCCTTCCTGGGACTCCTGACAGAAGGACCATGATGGGACCCCAAGGCCTAAAGCACTTGCCCACTTGGGGTCAGGTGACACCCTCATCCAATCAGTCATGACCTGGGGACAGGCCCGTGCCATCCACTTCCCACTCCACGCCCCAGCACCCGGCACAACTCGCCTTCTTTTGATGCAGCCACTTACCCGCTTCTCGGCTACTCTCCTCTCTGACGCTCCGTGTTCCTGGCTGTAAACTGGGCAAACTTAACAGGCCGCCTATGAAGATCAAAGACAATAAGAGTTCTTAGAACGCTGCCTGGCACCTAGCAAGTGCTCCGTGCAAGTTAGCTCAGTTCACACATGTAACCATCACCAGTAAGCGTCATTCTTACAGCAGTCCCAATGGGATTTTGGGAATTTGACAGATGAGGAGACGGGTGGTTTCTTGAGGTGGGGAGCTGGGAAGTGGACCCCAGACCTCATGCCCTGCATGGTGCCAGCACATAGTGGGGACCGGGCAGTGGCTCTGTTGGGGTAGCAGTGGATGACGGGGTTCTTATCACCAGGTACACTTGCTTCGTCCAACACTTCCTGGAGTCAGCTGAGAAGTTCTTCATGCGTGGCTACCGGGTGTACTACTACGTCTTCACCCACGACCCTGCAGCCATCCCCAGGGTCACGCTGGGCCCCGGCCGGCTCCTCAGCGTCATCCCCATCCAGGGAAACTCCCACTGGGAGGAAATCTCCATGCGGCGCATGGAGACCATCAGCCGGCACATTGCCAGGAGGGCGCACCGGGAGGTGGACTACCTCTTCTGCCTCGATGTGGACATGGTGTTCCGGAACCCGTGGGGCCCTGAGACCTTGGGGGACCTGGTGGCTGCTATTCACCCAGGCTACTACGCTGTACCCCGCCAGCAGTTCCCCTACGAGCGCAGGCATGTTTCCACTGCCTTTGTGGCAGACAGCGAAGGGGACTTCTATTATGGTGGGGCGGTCTTCGGAGGGCAGGTGGCCAGGGTATACGAGTTTACCAAGGGCTGCCACATGGCCATCCTGGCGGACAAGGCCAATGGCATCATGGCAGCCTGGCAGGAGGAGAGCCACCTGAACCGCCGCTTCATCTCGCACAAGCCGTCCAAGGTGCTGTCCCCCGAGTACCTGTGGGATGACAGGAAGCCCCAGCCACCCAGCCTGAAGCTGATCCGCTTTTCTACCCTGGACAAGGACACCAGCTGGCTGAGGAGCTGACAGTGGAGCCAGGCTACCGGGGAGGGGGACCCGCGGCCCTGCAGCCGCTTCCTCAGTGCTTCAGTCGGCCAAGCCTTACTCGCAGACAGGCCCCGTCCTGCCCACTCAGTCTGTCAGGTGGACCCGACGGAAAACGGGTGTGGAAAGGCCACTGTACACTGTAAAGGGCGGCGCACACGCAAGGAAATCACAGTAATGTGGCATAAAAACAGACAGCAGGGGAGACTGGAGGTTCCCAGGGCAGGCCCGGGCAGGCCTTGAGCATCCTGCCAGCATGCCTTCAGCGGGGTGGGCTCCGCAGCCTCAGCCCATCCAAAGTGGTGCACGCCCTTTTGTTGCCTGGCGCCCTTAAAGGTGCACCTGGTGTGTAGGCACCCCAGGCCCCTTTTCTCTGGCTGCAGGGGTCTCAGGTACTATGCTGTTCCCCAGTGTTCCTCACTCAGGACCCCTGAGCCAGCCTTTGAAATGAGCTGGTCCAGACTCCTCTGGTTCCCTGCACGCCAAGGTGAGCCATGCTCTCCAGGACGAGCCGCCTCCTTTGTAAGAGGGTTTGGAGCAGTTTTTGAATAAAGGTGGCGTGTCAGGCCCTGACCAGGGTTTTGTTACTAGCACATCTGAGTGTCTTCTGCCGGGCACTGGGGATACAGGCAGACTGGATTTCAAACAACCCACCCGGATGGGGGTGCGCAGTCACTCTAGAAAATCCGGGCTAAAGCTGGCCGCTGTAGCAGACAGGGTTCATTCCGATCCTTCAGGGAGCCTGGGTGAAGTGGGGGTGCGCTGACAGATTTGTCGCACCCCCGTCTGAGTAGAGGGAAGCAGGGCCTGGGGAGCCCTGTGGCGCTTACGCCCCAAGCACACAAGGGATGTGTCTGTCGGCCTCCCCATATCCGGGGTCGCCCCAGCCGTGTGAGGCCTCTTGTGGGCGTGGGGCTCTGAGGCCGTGGTGCAGGCCAGGATTAGAGGGCCTGCAAGGGTGGCTTCTCCAGCCTGGACCCAGAGGGACTCGGAAGCCCATGGTGGTTCTGTCCGCCTGGCCACGCAGGGGTGCCCACTCCCCTGGAGGCAACAGCATCTTTTCCACGGAAGGAATGGACACGTGGTAGGTTGGAGTGTACTCTGTGGTTGCACCAGAATGGGTAGACACCCACCTGGCCACCCCTAGCAAAGCTAGGGCCGGCCCCGAGTCCACTCTTCCTGCAACCTGTGATTTGGCCAGTGAGCGGGGACAGATGCCAAGAATGTGACCAGTTTGAGGAGACAGACTGGGCTGGAGAGGACTGCAGGTGCTTCCTGGCCAGAGGGGCAGGAAAGGCCCCATGGCCTCCGTGTCCCCAGGAGGGAGCACCTGCCCACGGCTCTCTGGGCCTGCCCCTGGGGGAGGAGGGTTCTGCACTGAAGAGCCAGCCATGTCTTCAGGAAGCTTCCATTTAGAGCAGACAGGCCCCTGATGTGCAGACCGAGGAAGCGAGGCCTGGGCAGCCTCAGCCTGGCAGAGAGGTTTCTCCCGGCCTTCTCCCCAGGACACCCTCGCACGGTTGCTGTTGCTGACCCATTTTCAACTGAGGGCACTCAGGCTCTGACAGGTCATCACATGAGCTTGCTTGTGACGTGGGCCAGCTGTGGGTTTGAACCCAGGTCACAAAAGCTGCTTTTGACCCAAAAACTGTGCTTTGCGCAGGAACCCCGAGGAGGTGGCCTCTGAGCCCAGTCCTGAAGATGAGTCCGGGGAGGTGCACTGTTGCAGCGGGCTCTGAGGGGCAAGGGCTTGGCGGGTGCGGGTAAGGACAGCTCCAGGAGGCTGGAGTTGGGGTGTGAGGTGCGCTCTAAGGAGGGCATCTGGACCAGATCACATGGGGCTCTGAATGTCACGCAAGGAGGTAAGGGGTCACGGCAGGATTGTCCCAGCAGGGAGATGAAGGCACCTAAGTGCTGGACTCAGGGTCCCTAAGCTGGGGAGGCTCCACAACAGGACAAGGCCTCTGATGACTAGCACCAGGATGTGTGACAGGAAGAGCAGTGATGCTGGGGACCTACCCACAGTGGGGGGGCCTGGTCACTTTGTGGCCTGGGGCGTGGTGCCTCTGCTCAGGCATAAAATGGGGCAAAATCCCTGAGGGCAGGGGCTCCCTAATAGCAGTGACTGCCCAACACTGGCTCAGCTCCCTGCGGCCCCTCCCGCACCAGCCAGGCCTGCAGCCAGGGACAGGCTAGAGCTTGTGGAAGACAAGGAGGGGGCTGGGGAGGAGGAGGGAAGGGGCGACCTGACCTCCCTACCCAGGCTCGTGTCTGCTGTCCCCTCATGTTCCCTGACCCCAGCCATTCACCCAAGTCCTGCGGGTGGCATGGGGGTACCTAGGCGACAGGGTGACGGTATATATTTGGTGACGCCCACGTCTCCAGGCTCTTCACGCCCTCGCAGCCCAGCAGCCCCCACCTAGCTGGAGTGAGGGTGGCCCTAGCTAGGTCCTAGACGGGTGGGGAGCGCAGAGAAGGAGACTGAGGCGGAGGAACACGTGAGATCGGCCGCGCGGAGCACTTTGCGCGTGAGCGCGGCGAGACGGGTCACGTGCACGTGCTACTCGCGGTCCCGCGCAGGCCCCATGTGCGCGCCGGGCCGTGAACCGCAGGCCCGCGGGGTCCGCCCACGTCAGGGAGAGAGGCTCGAGCGCGCTCCCGAGCTCGCGTGGCGGGCCCGCCCCTCACACCTGCGGGCGGGCTGGGGCGGGGTCGCGGCTGTCCCCGCCCCCCGGCCCGAGCCCCGGGAGCCGGGGCGGAACCGAGCGGCGGGCCCGAGCGGCCGGCGGCGCGGCGCAGACAATGGGAGCCGCGCGGGCGGCGGCGGCGCGGGCCGCGGAGCCCCGGGCCCAGCGGGGACCGGAGGCCGCGCCATGATCACCGCAGCCGGGCGCCCCCCTGCGCCGCGCGCGGGCCGAGGCGAGCGGCCACTGCGAGCCCCGGGCCCCGCCCTGGGGCTGGCGATGCGCTGCCAAGGCTGAGGATGATGGTAGATTGCCAGGTAAGTGCCCCGCCCGGCCCCGGGCGCCCTCCCGCCGTTGGGGGTGGAGGGAGGACTGCACGCCCCCGCCCACACCCCACCCAGCGGGGAGGGCGCCTGGCGCCGCGTCCACGCTCAACGCTCGCTTACGCAGTTCCGTGTCCGACCCCTCTTGGTACAGTAGGGAAACTGAGGCCAGGAGCGAGGCAAGGACTGGCCCGGGGCACACGAGGTGGGCAGAGTCCAGAGGAGAAGGGAAGGTTCCGGCCTCCTAGGCCAGAGCTCAATCGTGAGGACCCCTGCCCATCATCTCTCACGGGGGGCTCCTTGGACATCCCCACCCACGCACAGGCACACATAAACCACACGCTTCCCAGCTATCAGAGGAGGACTGGACAGTGGTGAGGTAACAAGGGGGAAAAAAGAGAGGCTGGAGACAGCTCCGCCACGGCGGGGGCATCCCAGTCTCCCAGCAACGTGCCCGGGGCCCACTGCTGGGAGGGGGAGACATGCCCGGCTGCTGGGCAGGGGAGCCCCAAGGTTCCCAGGGTCTGCCTGGGCCGGGG